>AYEL01082906.1:0-61452 GCA_000484575.1 Olivierus martensii | reverse complement strand
ATAAAGTAGCTAAACTGGATTTTTATCTTTTATTTTTCTTCCTAAATACCTTAAAAATGATATAATTTCGCAATATTGAGTTTTAGATTAAATACATAAAAGATTTTGTAAAACAAAGCTAATATATTTATATAAATTTTGTTGAGTATAATAATTTGGCCACCCACTGTACATATCTGTACCTTCTCTTTTTTAAATAAATACTATTATTATCAATTGTTTTTGTTTTGGCCCGTGGCCCACCATAAATTTTTCTATACGGCCCCCTACAAAAAAAAAGGTTGCCCACCCCTGCACTAGAGGATCGTCTGTGCTAAAAGTGATCGAAATCGATTCGTTATTACTATGCAATAATCGATTCATCGATCTTGATTAACTAGTTATACAACTATTTGTACAATAACAAGATCAAATCTCACTAACTTCAGATTTTGATACATATCTCATACTTGAATTAACTAAAGCATGAAAATTTTCAATTCATTAATTTCTTTTAAACTTTTCTAACAGTTATTTTTAAAGCTCCTTGTCTGTTTAGTTTCCAGAAAATTTTAATGGGATAGAAAGAACTGAATACATATTTTTTTCGTTGGCTCTGTAAATTAGATACATCAGAACCTGACTACTAATTAGGATTATAAAGTGAAAAAAACTAAACTTTTCCCGTTGTTAATTAAAAATATATTAAATTTCATCTGTATTATCACTCTTAATTGATACTTAATTGAATACAATGTCACATTTCATGTCCAAGAACTGCTTCACGTAATCCTGAATCTTGTTAAAATTGGTTTATTTCTTTAAACAGAACGTTATCAAAGTTTGGAATCTCTCTTAATTCTCTCCTCTCATCAAATACAAACTGAAAGTACTACTATAAATTTACTCTGGAAAATACTATCAGCTTATCTCATTCTGAAGATATTAACTCCTCTAAATTTCATCCTTGATATCACACTACACTATCTGTTAATATTCCTCAGTTTTATTTTTTTCCTGAATTTTCAATGTAAAGAATTTCTTATACAGCTACAACTAAACTTGTTATCAATCATAATTTCTTCAAAATCTTCTTCATTTCACGGTATTTATTATCTGTTTACTGAACACCCTTCTTTAACAAATAGGATAAGAAAATTTTTTAACTTTCATCTCTCATAAAATTACAAGAACTTACTTTCATCAATATTTTCATAACTAATATTTTTTTATTTTAATGGATAAATTATTTTTAGATTTTATATCTCTTCCATTAATTATAAGTTTAAATAAAAAGAAGACTTAACTAGAAAACTTTAAATCTTCTCTTTTGTTTGTTAATAAATTTATTATTATTATTATAACTTCCACTTAAATAATTACTAATGTTCTATATAAGTCAAGTTAATCTAACTTTTTAAGACAATTTGTATTTATTTGTATTGCATACAAAAAATAATAGTTTCTAATTTTAATAATCATCTGCTTCCTCTATTATACTGCTTGTTAATAATATATTCCCTTATTTTTAAATAAAAGTTATTATTATTAATTTTTAGTGACATTTTAATGGCCAGATAAACAATGTCATAGAATTTTTGTGTATTTAATTGCTAGCGATTTATTACGATGAAAGAAATGATTAATTGGAAATTACTTGATCGTCTATAAAATTTTCCAATGGGCATTTCTTAACATTAATCAAATTAAGGATAACAGACTAGCGAATGGCATGGTTTTGATATATTACAGGGGTGGCCAAACATCATGTCACTACGAGCCACATAGGAGAATCTCAAACACTCGAGAGCCGCATTTTCTTTCTGGATTAATGAGAATAGCATCAGTTTTTTGGGTAATCTTATTAATAATTTCAAAAATTATTTATTTCAGATGCATTTACTTCGTATAGATGCATACTACTTTTTACAATAGATAAAAAAAAATAAATATCTGTAATTTGTTTAACTTAAATAAGTATTTGCTTCATATATATTATTGACTTTCATGGTAAGAAACCACATTGAAAGTACCAAACTGCCACACTTATCAGTTTTACGGTAACTGTTGTTCTTTACTTAAAACTTGAATACAAACGAAATGATTTGATAATTAGAATAATCTCACGATTAGATTGCTATAGATAAGATACTGTACTTAAACTAGATGTAGGACGTCCAATATGTAGTTCACAAGGCCAAATGTTGGCAGTGAAACGTTTTTATAAATTTGTTTTATAAAAAGTTTTATTTACTATAATATATTAATTTTAATAATTTACAATAAATTTAAACTTAATTTATAATTTATTCCAAATTATAAGGTCAAAATGTCATTCTACAAAATAGGAATACATAGAATCGAAGCTTATTAACGAAAGTTTAAGTGATTCGTGCATAAATGAATTGGATTCCCTTGTGCTAATGCATTTTGATGTTATATACAGAAAAGCGATAAAAATTGCAAATTGATTATATACAGGTATATATTCATTTTAGCAAGATTTACATATCACCGATTTAAAATAGTGAGTAGTAATTAAGATTATAAAAATTTACCTACATATGTACAGATGCAGACTATGTGATAAGAATGTAGAAGCCACTTAATCTAAATACGAATATTATATTTCAGGACAATTTTTAATAAAGATTATATTTGTTTAAAAAAATACTCATGAAGGCTATTTTTAACTTTTTAGAATCTTTAATGGCACAACTTTTAGGTGGCAATTCATCCCATTCTAAACCTAATCAGTGGAAAAAGTTAAATTTTTATATTTACATTCTATTACGAATGTTTGAGATATCAGTTCTAATATTACTTTACGGATATTTTACATATTCTGAATGGATATTTTGCATGTTATTCTATCATATAAAATCAAATAATAAAATAATATCGTATCTGGAAACTTAAATATGCAAGTTCTCTAAAGTTAGTGTCAGATAAGAATATCGCACTTGAGATATTATGTACCTGGTAGTAATCAGTTTTAGAGCCGATTACAGACTGGCTAATATCCATGATGATTTAAAATGGAATGTTGAAGAATGGAGGTTCAATGGGGCCCTTCGTAAAAACTGGAGATGTGGGGCCCAGAATTGAACCCGGATTCTCCAAGGTGGGTAACCATGCCGCCATCCGGAATATACAAAAGCATTTTCTCAAACAAATAAGTAAATTATTGGCTTGAATAAGCTCCTTGATAACTTAATAGTATCTGCTTGATAAGTTAAGCTATTAAATTATAAATAAAAATTTGTATAATAACAATGTTATTAATTTAAATAAGATTTTTTAATGTAATTATCAATTTAAACATTTTCACCAATTTTAATTTTAAATAATAACTAATTAGCTGAGAATTATGTCAGTAAATTTTCCTGAATAATCGGGGCAAACGTTTAAATTGATAATTTCATTAGAAATCTTATTTAAATGAATAAAGTTATTATACAGGTATTTATTTATATCAATTTACTCGGAAATGAATTTAGTGATGAAGGTTTTATCTAGAACAAATTATAACATACCCAAGTTTTTTGTTTCGTATCCGTCGTTAGCTTATCTGTCCCATTTTTAAGCAATCAATTAACAGTCAGATATGGAGGATTTTCTGTACTGCTTTTATCTGACAAACACAAACTTGATACTAATGATCGTCAGTGTATCCTAGTTAACTATGAGTAACATTCTTAGTGAAAAATTTTCAACCTAGATCACTTGTTGATTCTGTGTTTTATTTATCAATACTTTTTGCTACAGAATATATTACAAACTTTAATTTAAAAATTTCTTTCCATTTCTTATTTGAAGAAAATTTAATCTAATAACTTTTTATAGTTCGAAATTAGATTACTGAAAATCCTCTTAGTTGTCTTTCTTTTTAAAATGAAATTTATTTTATTGCTTTTATTGATGATTTAGAAATACAAAAACTCCATTATTTCTAATATAATATCTTTTTTTCTATGAATAATAAGATGTGAAACATTTCGGTGTCCAACACAGATTGCCCATATCTCTGTGGAGTCAGCCATCAGGTAAAGGATGGGGTTCAACGAATCGGGCCCGGATCAAAAATATGTGAATCATTCAGCATATTCATTGAAAATGCAATTATTTCTACAGTTATATTATGCAACAACCAAAAGTAATTAAAATAAACATTTTTAGAAAAATATTATCATATCGTATTACAGTATATTTTACACGAAATCCTTAAAACAAAGATAGATATTTACATTATAACTAACAATGTTTCATTGATTGCGAGTTTGCTAAATGGAAAATTTAGATTCTTCCTGACAAATTAAATTAGCTTAGATGATGATCCAAGCACTATGTCAAATAATTCACATCATATATGGCATTGCATTATTATTGTTAGGTTAGGTTAATTAGATTACGCCGCCATATCCTCTTGGGATATACTGTATCTGGCGGCGGCCACTTGTAGAGCCCATCACAGGCTGGCCAACACCCGTGATGGGGTCAACCGGATGGTTGAAGGATGGGGTTCAACGGGCCGGGCCCGGACCCCTCCTGAAAAACTGGAGGTGTGGGACCCGGATTTGAACCCGGATCCTCCAGGGTGGTAAGCCAAAGCTTTACCACGCGGCCATCCGGCCGACTGCATTATTATTGAAATTAAAAAAAGTTTTCATTTGATTAAGTATTTCAAATTACATTTTTAAAACATAAAACATAATTATTTGAAAAATAATTGAAAAAAATTCTAGTTGAAATCTTAAAATATAACTTGATATGAATATGACTGTTTCCAAGATATGAATACAAGATGAATCGATGCATATATTCCATCGGATAGCCATTATGTTAATACGTAATACAGATTGTGATATCTTGATTCCTAATTTAATAATCACAATAAATTTGAAATAATCTACTTTTAGTTGAGGAATTATTTTTATTTTATTTTTATATATGTTTTAAGTAAACTGAGTAACAAAATCTAACTGATATTTTGAATTAATATAATACTGCATATATTTTTTCATTAAATAACTGTTTTTTATTTTTTCAATCTGATTTCTTTGTTATACTTTTAAACATTTATAAATGTAATGATTTAAAACCATTCTCATATATATTTATTCTGAAGCTACTGTATTCTGTATATTTAATTTTTCGTCAGCATAAAAGCTCATCCTACATGTAAATAATAATCTTTTGTTACTTTCAACGATAGAAGATTAAATAAATATTTATTTAATCTTCCATCGTTGTGGTTATTTCTCAGTTTTTAATATTTTTTTAAATGTTTTATTAATTATTCTTTTTGCTAATTTTCCAAACAAAATAAAATTGTATTTATCCTGACTTCGTTTATCATTTGCTTTAACAGACTTCTAAAGAAAATCTATCTCGTCAAATCTAATCGATTATTATTATTATTATTATTTAAAAGTTTATTATTTTTTGTTTTTCATATATCTACAATATTAATGAAAATTTACCAGGTAATAATTTCACTAATTTGTTAATTAAAATGGCAAAAATTTTTTTAATGGTAAAATTAGAAATGTTTTCAATTTTCAAATACTATACTGCGTTATTTACTTTTTGATGTTACATACGTCTCAAATTCATATTTGTAATCGTTACACTAATAATATTTTATACACCAAATCTATATGGAATTAAATAAATGTTACATTGATTCTTTTGAGTGATTCTTTACCTTCATTGTAACATTAAATCTGTTCAAAAAGTCATTGAATTATAGGGGAAAAAAGAAAACCAATGCAAAAATTCACTGATCTCATCTTCATCTAAGCATTTCATCAAAATTTTTATATCATTGTTTGTGCTAAACAATGATAAAATAGAACAAATCACAAAATAATTGTTTAATATATTTAAAATAATTGATTAATAACATGCGCTTTTTACAGAGCAAAAAGCGCATGTTAGCGTAATATATCATAACAAACAAATCCTAATTGGTAAAATAAATTTTAATATTCTGACTCACTATTATGTTATTTGCATTATTATTTTTTATTTCATTAATTGAGTTGAAAAATATGAGAAAATGAAAGGGTGTGGGACCCGGATTTGAACCCGGATCCTCCAGGGTGATAAGCCAAAGCTTTCCACGCGGCCATCTGGCCGACCTTGATTGTTTGGGTTTTACAGGTATTTACTTCAGGGTAAGTTGGGGCCCCACGAAGCTCTGGGCCCCCCGCGTCGCGGGGTCTGCTGACCGTCAGCTACGCCACTGCTATGTACAGTACATATTTATTGGCGCGGGGCCCATAGCAAATGCTACTTTTGCTACTATGTTAATCCGGCACTGGCATATTGCGCATTAGCTAATAAGGTTGGAAAAATTCTTTAAATTGGGATTCCCCTTTTAAAATGTAATTCCATGTTCTCTTAGAATATGAAAACATGTCCAGACGTAAAATCTATTTAATTACTGTCGGAGTACGATACTTCCCAATAGGATTTTTAAAGCAAACGAAATGGCTTTAAGTAAAATAAAAATGTCATGTACTGTACATGATAAGAGATAAAATGAAACTCAAATTTATAACAATATTCGACGAAAGGAAAAAAGATCCATAAATTGACACTACCGTTTGTCACCAACAGTTTTATTTCTATGAAATGATCATAATCAGGTATTAGCATAAGAGATTCCATTTACGAAAACTGTTAATATCAGATTACACTGATTTAGCATATTGATATTATATAATGAAAACGGAGCATAAAACGAAGTTTAAAAATTTTATTCCTTATTTTCTGACAAGATTAATAACACAGTAACGGTTTACTCAATCGTGCTCTAAATGTTTAAACGTTGCATGTATTCCTCCGGTGAATAATTCGGTAAAATGATATGCCGTTTTGTTTCAGAAACGTGTAATTCAGACAAAGAAACTGACTTGAGTTGGAATAATTTCTGTGAAGAAAATAATGAAGCGAAATGCATTATTGGTAAAAACGGACCTGAATGTCAATGCAACGATGATAAGAAGACATTTGATGAAAACGAAAAAGTTTGTAAAGGTGAGATGAATAGACTATTTTTTAGGTATAACGGTGTGGCGAAATTTATAACTGTTCAATTTGACGAAAGTCTGTTTTCTAAATAACTGGCCGATGAAAAATGGTATATGGATTGCCTTAAGAAATATTTGAAAAATAGGAATTAAATTAACTCATCGCAGATTTGCTTTGTTTACACAGCTGATTTATTTCTATCGATACGAAACTATTTTGCTGTTCGTGTTTGTTTATTCTCTATAGTGTCATTAAACATTTAAACCATTTTCATCCGAGTCGAAATTCAACAGTTATGGTAGGTTTATACGAAATGAAGTGTATTATTATAATCGTCTCCAGTCAGAAGATGATTGTAATACCATCGCGTTGTAAACATTATAATTTGAATAAGTATTACTTCTCCTTTGCCTTCAGAAAAGATGGTTTTCAAAGAATAAATTGATTTTTCTCGAGCGCCGAACAAGTTTATTAAGGTGGATTGAGGTAAGTGCAGAGCGGTTTTTGCAAAGTTAGACTTTAAACGCAAGTATTTAACCTTTCGCATAAATATTTAATAAGGTGATTAACAATCGCTTTGTGCTGCTATTGACGTATAATTCTTCCTTGAAAATTTTTAATTTGGTACAAAATCGTTCAAAATGTCAGGTACCTTGCACTAATCTTTGAAACGGGGTAAGAGTGTACGTGCAAGTTAAAAAAGCTTTGATGTTTACTTACGCATGTTGATTTGCAGGAGCAGAATTATGAATAAATCTACTATAAAATACTTTTTATGGCATTAAGGTAGGTTGTTTCGTTTTAGAGTAATCTTTGTTAAAAAAAAAAACAAGGATTAAACTCTGAATCGTGAAAGGCGGTATAGTGAAATAAAACAAAAATATAAAGTGATGTAAGAACACAAATTGTTTAATAACAACTTCTGTACTTATATCACTTTATATTTTTGTTTTATTTCACTATACCGCCAGTATAACAGTTTTATTTCTATGCAATGATGATAATCAGGTGTTAGGATAACTTCCATTATGAAAACTGTTAATATCAGATTATACTGATTTAGCATGCTGATATTGTAATATAATATCATTATATTATAATGAAAACGGAATGTAAACAAACTTTAAAACTTTTATTCCTTATTTTCTGACAAGATTAGTAATACAGTAAAGGTTTACTCAGTCATGCTCTAAATGTTTAAACCAGTAATGGACCGAATTTAAATTGGCGCATGAAAGGCCAACCTTTCATGCGCTAATTTTTCATTTTTTAGTTAAGATGCACCATACAAACTTATTATGATATTCTTCATTAATTTAATAAGGGAGCAGTCTCATTGCAACAATCATGTAGCCATTATGATCCAATGAGGCTGTTCAATTATGACATGATCATAGTAATCCAATGAGATTGATCAAATAACATTAATCTTCCATCTTATATTTTATATCAAGTAATTTACGTCAATTACAATATATAAAATATATTTCTAATAATGTCTCTTTTAACCTTCCTGCATACATCCGCTAAGAAACAAAAGTTATTTCATAAAAATCCATTCAGCCGTTCTTATATTATAAATGGATATGCGCACACAGGCATTTCAGATTTATAATAGTATATATAAACAGGTAAATAATATAAGAAATTTACGTGGTTCAGTGCGCCACTTCTAGTCATGCAATGCGCCACTTTTGGCAAGCGCAATAGGTTGGCCACCCCTGGTTTAAACGTTATATGTATTCCTCCGATGAATAATTCGATAAAAAAAAATAAAAATCAGACGTGCAATGATATCTCAAGCTCACCATTCTTCGAATGCAAAGGATGTTTGAAAGGATACAATAATACTGGCAACGAAGAAAATCAAATTTGCATAAGCAAGAAAGTAGATTAATATATTTTCCAGTTATGAATTAAAAATTTTATCAGTCATAGGTTTGACTTGTGAATTAAAAATTAACATATATTAATTAATATTTCGACATTTATTCATATAAATAAATCAGATGTATATTCTGAATCCTTATATTAAAAATAAACGATATAGTTATGTCATTTTATTCGAGGTTTATGTGAGAAGGGCCAAAAGGGAAATGAAGTCTGCGAAGGAGAAAAAAAGGATTGTCTGCCTTCTGAAAATGATCCGTTTTATGTTTGTAAAGATTGTTTGGGTGAACTTTTACCTAACTCCAAAGGAGATTGTGTTTAGTTATGAATTAAAAATTTTATCAGTCATAGGTTTGACTTGTGAATTAAAAATTAACATATATTAATTAATATTTCGACATTTATTCATATAAATAAATCAGATGTATATTCTGAATCCTTATATTAAAAATAAACGATATAGTTATGTCATTTTATTCGAGGTTTATGTGAGAAGGGCCAAAAGGGAAATGAAGTCTGCGAAGGAGAAAAAAAGGATTGTCTGCCTTCTGAAAATGATCCGTTCTATGTTTGTAAAGATTGTTTGGGTGAACTTTTACCTAAATCCAAAGGAGATTGTGTTTGTAGGAAATAAATTGTTTTAATTTTTTCTTCATTCTTCATTTTTCTCTTTGATTTATAAAATTTTAAATCTGAAAATATAAAGTCTTATTACTTCTATTTAATAAAAAATATAATGCTGTGCTATTTATATTCATTCTAATGCATACAAAATGCTTTTTAAAAAATAAAAGGAATTTATTTATATATTTATGAAATATTGTATGGAACATTTTACGATTTATTTTTTCATATTAGATTTATGCGCTGAAAATCAAGAAGGACATGAAAACTGTACTCGTCAGCATAAAAAATGTATAATCAATAAAGAGAAAAAATCTTATGAATGCAGTGGATGTATGGATAAATATGTTGAAAATAAAGGAAAATGCGTTGGTAAATCATGATACGATTATTTATATTAGTCCTGTAAAATACTTTCTTTGTCTTAATATAATTTAAATAATTTTCAAATAATTGCACTTAATAATATATTTTATTTAAAAAAAATTCATTTATAGAAATAGTGTAGCGATATGGATAAATTATTAAAAAATAAATCGTTTTAAAATTATATTTTGTAGATAATTTTTTCTTTAATTAACCTATCGATAATTAATTATATAAATAAACAATTCGTTTTTTAGAAATTTGTAGTGAAGTCACCGAGGAATATAATAAATGTAAAAAGGAGAACAGAAAGTGTGAGGAAGAGGAAAAATCGCCGTTTTATAAATGTGGAAATTGTCTAGAACGTTTCGTTGAAAAGGATGAAAAGTGCATTGTTAAGAATGCTTGAATATTTTAGACGTTTCTCATTGAAAGTATTTCTGAAGAACTGTTAATAAATTTGCTAACAACGAAAAACAGTCCTATTTGAAAAAATTTATTTTAAATTAAAGAAAATAAAACTTTTTCAGAAAAGTATTTTAAAACTTTAATAACAATGGAATTTCTTTCAGATCCCTGTGAAGAAATAGATGATGATTTGAAAAAGCCTTGGAAAGATATCTGTAATGAAACTAATGCAGAATGTGAACTAAAAGGGGATAAGGCTACCTGTAAATGTAAAGATGTCCATAAAGAGTTTGATGAAAAAGAAAAAAAATGCCGAAGTAAATATTTCTAACTTCTAAATTATTATCTATAGTTAGTTTTCAATGATATATTCGAAGATTACGTAATAAATGATATTTTTCAGTCGAAAATCAATGTAAAGAACACACTTGCAAAGGCGATGCAAAATGTCAACACATACCAGAGACGTTTAGTGTTTTTTGCAAATGCGAGAAAAACAACACATATTATGATTATATTGACCAAACCTGTAAAGGTGAGTTTTACTGCTTTTTAATTTATCATCTCTGCTTCCATATACAATATTTTAGAGAATAAACTCATAAACTTTTCTGGAAATTTTGTACTTTCATACAGATATTTATAAGTGTTTGGGTGTAACCTGTTCGGAGTTCCAAAAATGTAATAAAGACGGAAATTGCGATTGTAGGAAGGAATTTGAAACCAAGGAAAACAAATGTGAATGTAAGTATACAGTAAACCTTTGCCGAACGCGATTTTGCATATACGTGATATCTTAATTGTTTCCGTTTAATTTGTCTAACGTTAGAATTTCATTCATACGTGGTACGGTGATGAGCGCGTGAGTATCTGCAACGATACCCACGCGCGCATCTGGCAATCCTGCTTGACGCTGCCGCAAGCTGAATGACCCAGGCTGAGTTTTGATCATTTCACTCACATTAGCAGAGCTGTAATCACGTATTTATCAGTGTTTATTCTTTTTTCCTTTATATTTCTTTTGATTTCAACAATTCAATACGACATCTAAGAAGAAGAATGAAGATGATAAAGCAGAAAAAAGACGCAAAGTTTTGACATTATTTCAGAAAATTAAAATTTTAGATAAGTTGAAAAATAGTACACGTGTTTCATCGCTTGCAAGAGAACAAACTATAAACGAATCAAGCATAAGAACACTTTATGAGAGGCATTGATAAACTCTGCGCTCCTTACCGCGAAATTTTTAGAGTTGCGTCAGTCATTGTCCCAAGCAAAAAATCACCGGCTTTTAAAAAAAATAATTGTATCATATACCTACTTATTAAGCAGTAATAAAAATCCTTTCACTTGACATTTGTTTCATTTTCCTCTTTTAATTACAACAATATTTAAATTTGTTTAAATTATACATAACTTTCTTAATTTGAACTATACCTAACACGTTTTTTCCATAGAAAGTTAACTTTGCGGAACGCGATTTTGCCGTGCGCGCAATGTATTGATGATGCAATCCCCGTTGTTTACTGTAATTGTTACCAGTATAAGCAAAATTGAATTTTAAAATAAACGTGGAATACAAGATAACCGGTTTTTTCATGAAAAACATTTTGAGGTTTTTTGCATACATTATTACATCTACATACGTGTGATTTAAATAAAATATAGAGTTATTTTTCACTTTGCAGTTCTTATATGGTACAGTATATAATAATTTTATTGTTCTTCTTCATTTAGTAAAACTAACTTACACATAATTCGATTTTTTTATAAGTGAAAGAGTCTTGTTTAATCAAACTTGATTTTCTGTTAAAAATATCAAGTTTGAGTAAATAAGACCCAATATCTTTTAAAAAATAAGATATAATTGAGAAGAAACTGTTCATTTATAATTATCTATACATGATACATCAATTGAACCAAATTATTTAAAACAATCTTAGTCTTTATGAGCTATTCGATTTACCTTTTTGGAAAAAATACAATTTTATTTATGTATGGAGATTTCCATAAAATTTGATATTTCTCTTCGCCATATTTCACTTGATAAATTTGACGTATTTTTGGATTGTAAATAAAATTGCTTGTTTTTTATGATATAAATAATAATTATTCAATGATTCGGATTTTTCAAAATTCATGTCATCAGGCAATATAAATTAGGGAAAATTTATTAAATTTATATTTTTTGTAATAAATATGAAATATTCCAAAGCGATCGGATTCATTTATAAACTGGATATTTATTAATATTAGAAAGTTAAGTTAGAAAGTTTTCAATAATATCATATATATATATTATATGAATCATGTGAAATTCTATATTTCTAAATGCAAAAAACCTCAAAATGTTTTTCATGAAAAAACCGGTTATCCTGTATTCCACGTTTATTTTAAAATCCTCCGAGTATACTTTGTATTTGAACAATGTTTATTCTAACATACAGATGAAAATATTTCAGTTTAAATAACATATTATTGTAAAATTTGCAGTAAATTTTTAAGAATATCGTATTTTATTCGATTCTTAATATTTTCAGCCTACTTTCCATAGGCTTATAAAATCATCATGTTGTTTCTACCTATTGGTATATTTCCACTAATGACTTTTGAAATAACTGAATTTTCATGAAATTTGACAGAAAAATTCTGCTATTAGAGATAACTTCTATCCGCATTTTTAAAATTTAAAACCTTAAATTACAGGCGCTCCTCTACGAACATTAGTACTTACGAATAAAAAATTTTGAAATATCTCTTCAATAGTTTTAAATAATATGACAGCAAAATGCTCTAGCAACCAATATCATATAAAACTACAAAGTTAATTAATATATTACGGCATTATTTCAAGATGGCGAAGATTACATCAAAAATTCTTCACTTTATATTTGGCACTTTTCATTAAAAAATCTGTGAAATAAAACTTTTAATTGGTCCAGTTGTGCAATATATTACAATATACAGTATATAAATTTATTTCAGTACTTTTGAAGCAAAAATAACAGCAGTATCTGACTTACAAATAACCTGATTTACGAACAAAACTTACGTGCAAATTATATTTGTAACTAACGGAGAACCTGTCTTTAAAAACGGAAGTCATTCAAATTTCTGAGATACTGTATAAATATATCTTCAATTAGTTATTGGATTTTTTAGATATCAATTAGAATATTTGCCATAAAATATCAGGCGTGTTTCTCCATTATTCATGCTGCATATTATTCTAAATTTGTTGAAGATGATACATCAATTAACACCTTATCTAATACAGTAATTAAAGAGTTTGATGTTCAAACTTCAAAGGCTCCTTGTAATAACTATTGGAACTATTTAATAAATTTGTTTAATATTTAATTTAGAGATTATGATTTTGATAATTTTTACACCGTTAAATATAAAAAATAGCACAACTCCAAAAGATACTTTAATCCCGTGTTCAAATTCCATCAGAGCGATTGTCCCATTGTCCCCATTGTGTTGACACCTCTGTATATATTATATTTATTTCTTTATAATATGAAAAAAGAGATTTTTTTTCTTGATTGTAATTTAAAATTAAATATTTTGTAGACATTTGTGATAAACCCGAAGAGATCGACAAAATTTGTCCCAAAGGAATGGGATGCGAGAGCCAAACTAAAAATGGATTCAAATGTAACTGTACCGGAAAATACGAGTTAGCTAGTGATAAAATTACTTGTACAAGTAAGTTATATTTAACATATTCCGAAGATTTTTTCAAACTAATGTACCTGTTTTGAAATTCTTTAAACTTATTATAATAAGCTATTTCTTAAAATTGTAAGCTCTTTTCATGAAGTTGAATTTATTTTTATTTTTCTGTCAGTAAAAGATATATGTGAGGATAAAAATATAAAAGAAGAATGCTCCCAGAAAAATGCATATTGTAAACGTAATGACGAAGGGTATGAATGTGCTTGTTTCGATGGATTTCAAAAATTAGACGATGGAACATGTACAAGTAAGAAGTTATGAACATAACTGAAATAAATTTTATTATTGAAATAATGTAGTAATCTTCGCTTATCGTTTATATACATTTTAGGAGGTTGTAAACCAGCCAAAGAGAAGGAATGCATTGACAATAAATAATTATGTGAATATAAAGAAGGAAGAAAGTCTTTCCATGTCTGAAGAAAGTTTATTGAAATAATGTAGTAATCTTCGCTTATCGTTTATATACATTTTAGGAGGTTGTAAAACTGCCAAAGAGAAGGAATGCATTGACAATAATCAATTATGTGAATATAAAGAAGGAAGAGAAGAATGTGTTTGTCCTCTTTCCATGTCTGAAGAAAGTGGAAAATGTGATTTTAGTAGGTTCATAAATACAATGGTTTCGATATTTTCACAAGTTAACAGTGTTCTTAGTTTAAGATGTACATTATCATTTTATTAATGGAGTTATGCTAAAAGATAGAAATAATTAATTAAAATGCAACTTCTCAATATTCTTTGGAACAAATTTATATTCTTAACAATTAAATAAATGAATTGAAAAATTTTAGTTTGATTAAGAAAAATATTTTTCATATTTAAGTAATATTCTATTTAAATCTAAATTTAACTCATTACCATAAAGATTTTTCATCTGTTGGGAAATTAATAAATAGCTTAGTTAATTTTTTTTAAAATATTTTTTCAGTATTTCTTCAATAATTTTAAAATTAGTTTTACTTACAGACTTATCAATTTCTTCTTTAATAGTTGGATAAAGAATTTCTATTTGGTTATTTTTATTTGAATTTCTTTGCATCGCATAAAAAAGCTTCTTTGCAGAATTTGGATTTTGAATGACCAAGTTCATGTAATTAGAATATTTTATCTTTAAAAAAAGATAAATTTAACTTTTGTTATAAATGAATACACAAAACATCAAAATTTAAAATTATTATTTTTTCTTTTAAAGATGAATATTCTAATTACATGAACTTGCTCATTCAAAATCCAAATTCTGCAAAGAAGCTTTTTTATGCGATGCAAAGAAATTCAAATAAAAATAACCAAATAGAAATTCTCTATCCAACTATTAAAGAAGAAATTGATAAGTCTGTAAGTAAAGCTAATTTTAAAATTATTGAAGAAATACTGAAAAAATATTTTAAAAAAATTAACTAAGCTATTTATTAATTTCCCAACAGATGAAAAATCTTTATGGTAATGTTTTAAAATCAGTTCAAATTGCTGATTGCAGGTAATTTATTTTTTATTAACTACTTGACTATGTTTCATTATTAAAACAAATATGACATATTATATAAATAAATATATATTTTAAAAATTATAGTATTAAAGAAAATGACATTGCATGCAATGTTATAATGATGTTCTCTGATGAAAAGAATAATGTTGAAATTTATTTTTTATTAACTACTTGACTATGTTTCATTATTAAAACAAATATGACATATTATCTAAATAAATATATATTTTAAAAATTATAGTTTTAAAGAAAATGACATTGCATGCAATGTTATAATGATGTTCACTGTTGAAAAGAATAATGTTGATAGAATAAAAGAAGCATGCGAAAAATTGAAAGAAAATTCTAATTATTGTGTTCTTCCACCAAAATTAATCGTTTCTGAAAAGGAGTTAAAAGCTGGTAAAGATTTAAATAACAGATTTGATTTAGAATTGAAAAAAATTCAAATTAATCGAATAATTTTTCATTTCAGCTCCCATAAATAAATTGGATCATTGCAATAGTGATATAAGAGATCGATTCTGTCCAACGGTATCAAACGAATGTAAAAGTAAAAACTCAGGTTACAGTTGCCCTTGCGCTAAGGGATTTTCTGTGGTAAACCAATTTTACATACAAAAAAATCAGATTACCTATACCAGACTTGCAAAGGTGAATTTGAACAGTTGCCCTTGCGCTAAGGGATTTTCTGTGGTAAACCAATTTTACATACAAAAAAATCCGGATTACCAGTACCAGACTTGCAAAGGTGAATTTTAAATTTGTTTTAATTTCGGTCAGACCATTTTAAAGGAATTTTGACTGGATAGCTAATTAAATTTTGAAAAAATAAAATAAATTAGTCAATTGAAATTTACCTTTTAAAAAATGTAAATAAAATATGTTTTATTTTCTTATTTATTTATTTTTTTTGTATTCTTATGTTATTTTCTTGTCATTAATAATAATTTTAAAGTTTTTATAATCCAGAGATATTTTATTTACATTAGGAGTTTATTCTGATATACAGTTCTTACTTAAAAATGGCCTAAAAAAAAAAATAAAATAAAATTAGTCAATTGAAATTTAACTTTTAAAAAATGTAAATAAAATATGCTTTATTTTCTTATTTATTTATTTTGTTGTATTCTTATGTTCTTTTCTTGTCATTAATGATAATTGTAATGTTTTTATAATCCAGAGATATTTTATTTACATTAGGAGTTTGTTCTGATATACAGTTCTTATATAAAAAATGGCCTATTTTTAGATAATTTTATAAATATATATTTTCAATGGTTTTATTAAATTTTATCCTTTTAAAAGATATTGATGAATGCATCGATAGTAGTATATGTGGAGCACATTCAAAGTGCATTAATGAACCAGGAACGTTTTCGTGCAAATGTCATGACGGTTACGAAAAGAAAAATGGCGAATGTAAAGGTAAATTACAAATTATGGCTTAAACGTAATCGAATAAATAGAATTATGATAAAAGATAATGAATTAGGAATATTTTTCTAGATGTTTGCGAAGTTAAAAAGCAATGTGGGAAGGGGAAGTGCAAACGTTTAGATTCGCCTCAACAATTTGAATGCCAGTAAGCAATCAATTATTTATCAGTCATTTTATTTGTAAATCTTATGTAGATTTTCTTTGTAGATAGTCTTTTAATAATAATATTTTTATTATCATTAAATATTTTAAAAGTTGCTTATCTTTAAAGCTATTTTTAAGCAAATCTGTAAGAATTATATTAATTTCGTTATGGCTAAATTTTGTAGCTGAAAACAAAGTTATTTAATTCATTTCTCTTCCTATATTTTCTGAAAAAAAAAACAGTTTTGTATATTTACATGATTATTTCAATAGCATATACTGTATACATTAATAACGAAACGTGACTAGTTGGATGGGTAGATATCTCTGTTGCCGTCGAACTACTGTACCACTTTTTATAATTATAGTATCGTTAAAAAGATCTAATTCTCGGATTTCTGCAACAGCCAAAATGTTTTGTCATTACTAATTAATTTAAAAATTAAGGAATAAAAATTGTAGCTTATATTATTGCCAATAGATAGTGCTTAAATATTAGAAGCGTAGGGATAACTATATGTTATCCCCACACTTTTAACACTTTGATTAATTAATTTCTTGACACCACCGATATCTGTCACGATGACGTCACATTTCATGATGTAATCGTAATGACACAAACAGTATTGCATGATCATGGCGTCACGCTTTATTAATGATTATGACGTCATCTATTGTTATCCAAGATGACTGTGCTAAAACACATTGGAATCCATTGTCACACCAACTATGTGACGTCATTATCACGGCGAAATCCATTGAATTCCATTGATTATGTGTGTGTCCAATTTTAACGTTAGTTTACCACAGTATAGATATCACGTAACATCACGTCACACGTAATTTTGCCATTGTGACGTCGAGATTTACTAATGTTTTGTGACATTATACTTTATCACGTCATGATGACATCATCATAGTGGGCGAAGATTATTAATAATTTAAAAATTAAGGAAAAAATTTTAAATTTTAGTTCTTTAAAAAGACAAACGCGACATGTGGCACAGTAATCTAATAATGATCATCATCTAAATGATTCCCTATAGATTTTCGGATGAGTTTTTTCAGTGTTACTCCAAGGATTGCTGTGGATCCTTGAAAGGAGTTACTCGCTCACTTATATGAGCGGATAATATTTTATAGTTGTAGATTATTTTTAATATAGAATATACTGGAGAAACTATTATAGTAAATATAGTAAATATTATGATGATGATACAGTAAATATTTATTTTTCAGATGTGATAAAGGCTTTACTGGAAGAACGTGCGATAAACCAGATGTGGTTCTGCAAAGTACGTATTTAAAAAATAATAATTACAATAAATAATTATAATCTTAAATTATCATGAATTTATCTTTACAGAGGCATCAACAAATATTATAATTATTGGAGCCGTCTTAGGAAGCATTCTCTTTATCGCTTTCATCGTTATCATAGTTTTAGGAACTAAGTAAGTGTAGTCTGTATTTTCGTTAAATATCTGAACAGCGAATATGAAAAATTATAAACTTTTTCAGATTAAAAGGAAAATCTGGTAGTTCTGGTGGTTACGATACTCAAATGGAAGATTACGAAAGAAGATTTGGTGATACTATCGTAAGATAATATTTATGTCTTATTAAATGGAAATTAATATTGAAATAATAAAGTGGAAATATAGTGATTTATTTGTTATATTGCCAAATGTAATAGCTAACTCTAATATAATATTTTCTATAGAATGAAAGAGAAAATAAAGCAAGAAAGCAAGGATATGATAATCGTACGTACGAAAACATGTGAAATGTTAAAAATGTGATCTGTAAATTACTGTGATTATGTAAAGGTCACATAAAGCATTTTGTGATTGAGAAATTCCGCAAATATTTTATTGTTAATGAGACATCATTGTATGTAAAAATGTTTCTTCATATAAAGGCTAATAAATGCTAATAAATATTTTTATTAATTGTGAGTATTTTTTACAAAATTTCAAATTTCTTACTCAGATTTTTTTCTATGTTACTAAGTTCAGTTAATAAAATTTTATATTATTAATGTGGATGTTAAGATGAATGAAGCTTCATTTCTTAATAACTTCGACATTTTACATTGCACGATGTGAAAAATAAACATTCCATAGAACGAAATTTACTACTTTTACATAGTTTCAAATAGAAAAGATAAAATTTATCCATGTGATTATTGCAAATAAGAATTTTTAATTTCAAAGAAATGGCAATAAAAATAAACAGGTGTGTTGTTTCATAACTTAATGATAAAAAATTTGAAGTAGGTAAATTTTCTGTAATCATTTAATGCGAAGATATTAAGATAAATACTGTACAATATATCAGTTATCAATTTCTAAGAATAGATAGACAGCAACAATAATTTCTCGCTGCAATAATGGATTCCAAAGATTCAAATATATAGTATATTAACGAAGACAGTCCAAACGTCATTTCTTATCAGTTCACTATATGCGATTATTTTTTAAACAATTTAAATGTTATAATCTATAATTAAAGTAAATTCCAATAATTGTTAACGAATTATTTATCTTTCACATTATTTTAGCAAAATAAAAAATTTATTTTTGATTCATTCAAACTTAATAATATTCTTAGGAATAAAGAGAGAATTATTTTAAATGTAAATAGAGTTTGATAAGTAAAATATGAGTGTACAATAAATTTTATTTATTCATATCGTACATCATATATAAGAATCGTTTACTGTACTACTAAAAACATCTAATATGTAAAAAGATAAGCCAAGTACAGTACTAAGAAATAGGGATATTTGTTACAAAATAGATGCGGCTATTTTGCTTGACGTTATCGTTTTATAATTTTTCTTAAATCGCCATCCTAGTAGTCGCATCTAAATTGTAACAAATATCTTACTTGTTATTACTGTACTTGGCTTATTTTTTTACAATTTAGATGTTTTTGATGGGACATCATTTACTTTTCAGATGAAAATTATTTTCTGAGGGATAATTCTAACAACAATATGTTGATGCATCATTATTTAAATTCGATTGAATCGAAATTTTTAGGTAACATTTAGTAAAATAATAAATTTACATATATGAAATTTGGTCGAAATCGGTTGAACGATATAGCTAGTAGAACAGTTCTTCCTGAAAAGACCTCCTAGTTTCTCCATTTGGCCTATTGGGCTGTATTTTTCAGAAAATCTTAACTAATATAAAATAACATTTACATTCCAGATTTGTTTCAAATCAGTTGGCGATGTGATCTATAATGACATTTCTAGAGAAGAGAATCATCCTTTTCTACATTTCTTAATTTAGCCCAATTTGAGCTAAAATTTTCAGAATATTTTAATTGAACTAAGATATATTCCAAATTTAGTGAAAATCGGTTAAATAATACAATATAAATGTTTATGGAAAACATACCCCAATTTCTCTCTTTATTTTGACCATCCATAATTTTCACCCAGTTGTGCTGAAATTTTCATAGATTCTCAAGTAATTTAAGAAATACTTTTATCCCAAATTTCATCAATATCTGTTGAATAATGCGAACTGTAATGCTGACTGCAGAGGAGAAGAAAGAGTATAAGAAGAAAATAATGCTTTTTAGCGATTTTTGCAATTTTTACTGCTCTAGTTCTTTTATCAATTGGATTTGACCTCTTCAAATTTGGTTCTGTGTATCCTACTGAATTCTTTTCTCGAATATAATTGTCAAATTAAAAAAGTTAATTAAGGATCAAAGTTACAGCGAATTAAATTTTGGCGGTAATAAGAGTCAATAAGTGCCTACTGTAGCTGGCTTAGAGTCACTGCAGTGCCTCTTGATTTACAACATATAATCTAATTTCAAAAAATATATACAGGTAATTGAAATATAATAATTCCTTAAAATTCTGTCTAATAATAAGAATAGATAATAAGAATATAGCTATGGAAAGAAATATAAGTATTTAAAAAAATAATTTTTTTTAAATAATGATATGTATTTTTTTCTCTTAATCAACCTTAACAAAATTATTCCTGATAATCAAAAATTATAGATCTAAAATTTGTCTTATATTTTATTTTCTTCCATATATTGTAGCATGTTTATGCAACTCGTTTTTATGTTTAAATATGTCTAGTTATTGTAAATTGTTCATAGTTTTAACTTATTCTTTGGATATAAATTCATAAAAAGATTTCTCTTCAGTTCGCTATTAAATTTGTTCAAATATAGATTTAGTAAACGAGAATATATATATGTAGTTCAGTATTTAATTACACTTATATACTGTATTGATAAATAGAACAGTGCAATTAAAATTCGATATTGTACAAAAATATAAATTACTATAGACAAAAAATAAGGAAATTTTTAAGGTAAAGTTGTATGTCCAAATATATACCTAATGTGAAAAAATTCGCCACCGAATGGTTACATTTTAACCATCAAAATTTTAAAACATATTAAAGCTAAGGTCAGGAAAAACACGTTTACATTTTAAAAAAATTCAATTAACTAGTTTACATTTTTTAAAATAACTGGTCGCACAAAGAAAATTTAAAAATATATTTTGACAAGAAGAGAAATTTTCATATTTGCAAGGATCATTTCTTTGTATATCATAATGAAATGATATATCTGATATAATATAGCCTACATAATCTATAAAAAGATTCGATGAAATATATAATCGGCAGTAAGTTAGCAAGATAATTTTACGTTTGTTTTGTCTTGAAATATCTTTACACATGAACATTTTCGGCAATTATTTTTTTCCTCATTAGTAAAAACAAACCGACAATAAACAATGTTGTGACGAGTCCAATAAAATTTGAAGTTGGAAAGATTAACGAGAAAAATATATTATGCCTAACGCATGAATTAATGCATAAATATAGTAAAGTATGTAAATTTTTATAAATAAAAATTTATGAAAAATATGATGTATGCGTTATAAATCGCAATACAGATAATCAATTGATGGATAATTAGGATTAAAAATATTATAAATATAGTAATAATTTTATATTGAAATAATTCCATATAATGTGAATATGATTACATTTTTCTAATAATTTTATATTACTAATAATTTATGTTATATAAAATTATTTCAGATTAAAATAAGATTTATAGTATTCGTCAATTATGTTTATGAATTTCTAATTTTAGATGCGGACGTTAAATCTAATATAACCTGTGAGAACGGAAAATATGGCAAAGACGGATGTGTATGCAATAATGGATATTTCCTTGACGGTGACAAATGTGTTCGTAAGTATTTTCGACATTATTTTCATGAAAAATTAAGATAGGATCTAATGTAATAATTATCAAGTAGTCATATAAAATATATCTAATTTTTATTTAATAAATTATTTCGGACTTAAATGATATACAGTAATTGTTTAAAGCTGTATACAGGTACTGTATTAACTTAACACTTAACAAAACTATCAAAATTTTTAAGATATAAATAATAGAAAATCCTTTACAACGCCTAAATAATTTTTCTGCTATATTTATAATTTTTCAGATTTCACAAAACTAGTAGAAGTGCAGTACAGAAAAAAATTAAAAAAATCATATTTATATAATCAGCTAGAAATTAATATATAAGTAATTTGATTTTTTTAAATTTTCTTTGAATAATTTCTAATTTATCGAAAGTCAAACTTATCTAATATCAAAGCACAAATTTTAGTAAACTTTGACTAATTACAATTATGCAAAAGTTGAAAATATTATTTATAAGATTACAAGCATGCAAAGTTATATTTCTGTAACGTTTTTGAGCTTAGTAATCCATTTCAACATATTTATATTGTGTTGAAAGAACTTATGGAATTGATCACTAAATTATACTTGTATAAACAAAAATGATTATATATAAAATGCCTTAAGAGAAATTTTGTGTACATACTACACCAATAAACATAAATTATGACATAATCGATACAAAACTGTATTGCCTGAGAGCAATTTAGATAGTCCAAACTACTTTAAAATGGAAAAATTCTTTTTTCTAATCTATTGACTAAGTTGGAGAATATAGCAATATTTTCTTTCAATAGAGTTGGTTTTGACCTGTTTGACATTAGAAATGAAACTCATATCATATAAATTATATGTTAGAATAAACTATAATTATTAAAGTAATTGAAAAATAGGAAAAGATTTTTTAAAATTTAAATAATTCCAAAAGATTAATGTTTAAAAAAAGGTATGCGAAGTGACATATTATCCAAAGTGTCATTAATATTTGAAAATATTTAAAAATAATATGCTACAATATTCAAAACACTTTTTAAACGGAAAAATAAATAAGAAAATGGAAAATATTTAAAAATGAAGAACTTGTTCTGATATGGAGAAAGTCTTTATTTGCTCTTTGAAATTCTATAACATTTAAAAACAATTAAATATTCGAAGACCGTCATATGTTACCATATCCGTTTTGACAAACTAACACGAAACAGTATAATTTAATATCGATAATTTTTAATATGCTGGGTTTCCAAAATAGTCCTCATAATATATGTGAATTTCATTGAAATGGGGCAATATTTATGCGAACTATTACAAAAGGATATGCGAAAAATCTTTTCCTTTGTTACGTTGTTAATATTGAATCGGTATTGACCATTTTCAATTAGGGCAATAGGTCAATGCAATGGGTCTCAATAATATATGTAATTTTTCTTCAAATAGAATAATATTACGCTCCGGACAAACAGTCAGTAAATCTAATTTATATGCCCTTTTATTCAATTTTGGAATGTAAAGAGTCAAAAAAATAAACACTGAAATAATTTAATGAAAAATATCTTATAGCGTATTGTCCTATTATCAATCGAACTGCCAAAATTCAAAGTAAAGGCAAACACTAAATCATAATGACAAAATTCAAGATGATAAAATGACTTGAAGATATATGCAATTGATGACATATGCCCATGTTTGTATATCCTGATTTGATTATGAATGATAAATCAATTAAAAACATGACAATAACTTTGAAAGTCATGTTGCTAGCAGCCACTTGATTTTTGCCAAGTGAAGTAGTTAGTTACATAAATAATCGCTAGGAATCAAAGGTTTCTTTCAATTGTCATTTAACTTTGATATCGATTAATAGTATACGCATGAGCAGAGTGCTTTCAATTGTCTTGTTATTAAAATATAGTCATACCCCGAGTTTCGGCTTCTTGACTTATGGCGCTTCGAACTTAGGTACATTTTGAATTACCATCATTCTCCAAAGTTATAGTGTTTAATTTGGAGTTATAACTCTTCAGCAGCAAATTTCTTGAAAAAATGCTTACTTTTTCAAAATAAAATCTACAGTATTTCTTTTAGTTATATATGCTTCATTTGTGTTAATTATGTACGTATATGACAATTGCAGTGCATTACATACATTGATAAGTGGAAAAAACAGTGCTTCGACTTATGGACATTTTCGAATTATGGCTATGGCATCAATCTAAAATCTAAAATGACATAACTCCGGGGTATGCTTGTAATGTATCATTTGTATCAGTGCAGTATTATATCCAATGTGAAATAGTCCTTAATTTAATGCTTTTCCTAAGAATATCGAGCTGTTCCTATTTAATTTCTAAAAAATTAATAATAAGAATATTTTTTCATTTAAGAGTAATTTATAATTGCTTTAAATGAGGTATAGTAAATCATATTAGTAGGAATGAAACCCTTAAAAGATATTATCACATGCGTATACAGTGAATAAGAAAATATTTTTTTTTTAAATAATTAAAGCAAATTTCATTAATTTTACAAGAATGCATTCAAAATGTATCTATAACAATTTATAAAACTCATCTGAAAATTTGCAATAAATATAAATAAAAAAATCCCATTCTAACGATGAACATATTTTACATAATTTTTATGAAGATACATATGCATTTTTTATTGGACTTATGAAGAAAATAAATATGGAGAGAAATGCGAACATAAATGATTTATAATGACATATATGAGAGTGGTTCTGATTTTTAAGTTTTGTGACAGGAAAAGTTATCAATATCTAAATATTTATATAGCTTTTCACAGAAAATGCACCAAAATGAATGGCTATTTTGATATTAATGATTGTTTGCATTTTTGATAATTTTTACACCGTTAAATATTAAAAATAGCACAACTCGAAAAGATACTTTAATCCCGTGTTCAAATTTCCATCAGAGCGATTGTCCCATTGTCCCCATTGTGTTGACACCTCTGTATATATTATATTTATTTCTTTATAATATGAAAAAAGAGATTTTTTTTCTTGATTGTAATTTAAAATTAAATATTTTGTAGACATTTGTGATAAACCCGAAGAGATCGACAAAATTTGTCCCAAAGGAATGGGATGCGAGAGCCAAACTAAAAATGGATTCAAATGTAACTGTACCGGAAAATACGAGTTAGCTAGTGATAAAATTACTTGTACAAGTAAGTTATATTTAACATATTCCGAAGATTTTTTCAAACTAATGTACCTGTTTTGAAATTCTTTAAACTTATTATAATAAGCTATTTCTTAAAATTGTAAGCTCTTTTCATGAAGTTGAATTTATTTTTATTTTTCTGTCAGTAAAAGATATATGTGAGGATAAAAATGTAAAAGAAGAATGCTCCCAGAAAAATGCATATTGTAAACGTAATGACGAAGGGTATGAATGTGCTTGTTTCGATGGATTTCAAAAATTAGACGATGGAACATGTACAAGTAAGAAGTTATGAACATAACTGAAATAAATTTTATTATTGAAATAATGTAGTAATCTTCGCTTATCGTTTATATACATTTTAGGAGGTTGTAAAACTGCCAAAGAGAAGGAATGCATTGACAATAATCAATTATGTGAATATAAAGAAGGAAGAGAAGAATGTGTTTGTCCTCTTTCCATGTCTGAAGAAAGTGGAAAATGTGATTTTAGTAGGTTCATAAATACAATGGTTTCGATATTTTCACAAGTTAACAGTGTTCTTAGTTTAAGATCTACATTATCATTTTATTAATGGAGTTATGCTAAAAGATAGAAATAATTAATTAAAATGCAACTTCTCAATATTCTTTGGAACAAATTTATATTCTTAACAATTAAATAAATGAATTGAAAAATTTTAGTTTGATTAAGAAAAATATTTTTCATATTTAAGTAATATTCTATTTAAATCTAAATTTAACTTTTGTTATAAATGAATACACAAAACATCAAAATTTAAAATTATTATTTCTTTTTTTAAAGATAAAATATTCTAATTACATGAACTTGGTCATTCAAAATCCAAATTCTGCAAAGAAGCTTTTTTATGCGATGCAAAGAAATTCAAATAAAAATAACCAAATAGAAATTCTTTATCCAACTATTAAAGAAGAAATTGATAAGTCTGTAAGTAAAACTAATTTTAAAATTATTGAAGAAATACTGAAAAAATATTTTAAAAAAAATTAACTAAGCTATTTATTAATTTCCCAACAGATGAAAAATCTTTATGGTAATGTTTTAAAATCAGTTCAAATTGCTGACTGCAGGTAATTTATTTTTTATTAACTACTTGACTATGTTTCATTATTAAAACAAATATGACATATTATATAAATAAATATATATTTTAAAAATTATAGTTTTAAAGAAAATGACATTGCATGCAATGTTATAATGATGTTCTCTGATGAAAAGAATAATGTTGATAGAATAAAAGAAGCATGCGAAAAATTGAAAGAAAATTCTAATTATTGTGTTCTTCCACCAAATTTAATCGTTTCTGAAAAGGAGTTAAAAGCTGGTAAAGATTTAAATAACAGATTTGATTTAGAATTGAAAAAAATTCAAATTAATCGAATAATTTTTCATTTCAGCTCCCATAAATAAATTGGATCATTGCAATAGTGATATAAGAGATCGATTCTGTCCAACGGTATCAAACGAATGTAAAAGTAAAAATTCAGGTTACAGTTGCCCTTGCGCTAAGGGATTTTCTGTGGTAAACCAATTTTACATACAAAAAAATCCGGATTACCAGTACCAGACTTGCAAAGGTGAATTTTAAATTTGTTTTAATTTCGGTCAGACCATTTTAAAGGAATTTTGACTGGATAGCTAATTAAATTTTGAAAAAATAAAATAAATTAGTCAATTGAAATTTACCTTTTAAAAAATGTAAATAAAATATGTTTTATTTTCTTATTTATTTATTTTTTTGTATTCTTATGTTATTTTCTTGTCATTAATAATAATTTTAAAGTTTTTATAATCCAGAGATATTTTATTTACATTAGGAGTTTATTCTGATATACAGTTCTTACTTAAAAATGGCCTATTTTTAGATAATTTTATAAATATATATTTTCAATGGTTTTATTAAATTTTATCCTTTTAAAAGATATTGATGAATGCATCGATAGTAGTATATGTGGAGCACATTCAAAGTGCATTAATGAACCAGGAACGTTTTCGTGCAAATGTCATGACGGTTACGAAAAGAAAAATGGCGAATGTAAAGGTAAATTACAAATTATGGCTTAAACGTAATCGAATAAATAGAATTATGATAAAAGATAATGAATTAGGAATATTTTTCTAGATGTTTGCGAAGTTAAAAAGCAATGTGGGAATGGGAAGTGCAAACGTTTAGATTCGCCTCAACAATTTGAATGCCAGTAAGCAATCAATTATTTATCAGTCATTTTATTTGTAAATCTTATGTAGATTTTCTTTGTAGATAGTCTTTTAATAATAATATTTTTATTATCATTAAATATTTTAAAAGTTGCTTATCTTTAAAGCTATTTTTAAGCAAATCTGTAAGAATTATATTAATTTCGTTATGGCTAAATTTTGTAGCTGAAAACAAAGTTATTTAATTCATTTCTCTTCCTATATTTTCTGAAAAAAAAAACAGTTTTGTATATTTACATGATTATTTCAATAGCATATACTGTATACATTAATAACGAAACGTGACTAGTTGGATGGGTAGATATCTCTGTTGCCGTCGAACTACTGTACCACTTTTTATAATTATAGTATCGTTAAAAAGATCTAATTCTCGGATTTCTGCAACAGCCAAAATGTTTTGTCATTACTAATTAATTTAAAAATTAAGGAATAAAAATTGTAGCTTATATTATTGCCAATAGATAGTGCTTAAATATTAGAAGCGTAGGGATAACTATATGTTATCCCCACACTTTTAACACTTTGATTAATTAATTTCTTGACACCACCGATATCTGTCACGATGACGTCACATTTCATGATGTAATCGTAATGACACAAACAGTATTGCATGATCATGGCGTCACGCTTTATTAATGATTATGACGTCATCTATTGTTATCCAAGATGACTGTGCTAAAACACATTGGAATCCATTGTCACACCAACTATGTGACGTCATTATCACGGCGAAATCCATTGAATTCCATTGATTATGTGTGTGTCCAATTTTAACGTTAGTTTACCACAGTATAGATATCACGTAACATCACGTCACACGTAATTTTGCCATTGTGACGTCGAGATTTACTAATGTTTTGTGACATTATACTTTATCACGTCATGATGACATCATCATAGTGGGCGAAGATTATTAATAATTTAAAAATTAAGGAAAAAATTTTAAATTTTAGTTCTTTAAAAAGACAAACGCGACATGTGGCACAGTAATCTAATAATGATCATCATCTAAATGATTCCCTATAGATTTTCGGATGAGTTTTTTCAGTGTTACTCCAAGGATTGCTGTGGATCCTTGAAAGGAGTTACTCGCTCACTTATATGAGCGGATAATATTTTATAGTTGTAGATTATTTTTAATATAGAATATACTGGAGAAACTATTATAGTAAATATAGTAAATATTATGATGATGATACAGTAAATATTTATTTTTCAGATGTGATAAAGGCTTTACTGGAAGAACGTGCGATAAACCAGATGTGGTTCTGCAAAGTACGTATTTAAAAAATAATAATTACAATAAATAATTATAATCTTAAATTATCATGAATTTATCTTTACAGAGGCATCAACAAATATTATAATTATTGGAGCCGTCTTAGGAAGCATTCTCTTTATCGCTTTCATCGTTATCATAGTTTTAGGAACTAAGTAAGTGTAGTCTGTATTTTCGTTAAATATCTGAACAGCGAATATGAAAAATTATAAACTTTTTCAGATTAAAAGGAAAATCTGGTAGTTCTGGTGGTTACGATACTCAAATGGAAGATTACGAAAGAAGATTTGGTGATAGCAGACCTATCGTAAGATAATATTTTTGTCTTATTAAATGGAAATTAATATTGAAATAATAAAGTGGAAATATAGTGATTTATTTGTTATATTGCCAAATGTAATAGCTAACTCTAATATAATATTTTTCTATAGAATAAAAGAGAAAATAAAGCAAGAAAGCAAGGATATGATAATCGTACGTACGAAAACATGTGAAATGTTAAAAATGTGATCTGTAAATTACTGTGATTATGTAAAGGTCACATAAAGCATTTTGTGATTGAGAAATTCCGCAAATATTTTATTGTTAATGAGACATCATTGTATGTAAAAATGTTTCTTCATATAAAGGCTAATAAATATTTTTATTAATTGTGAGTATTTTTTACAAAATTTCAAATTTCTTACTCAGATTTTTTTCTATGTTACTAAGTTCAGTTAATAAAATTTTATATTATTAATGTGGATGTTAAGATGAATGAAGCTTCATTTCTTAATAACTTCGACATTTTACATTGCACGATGTGAAAAATAAACATTCCATAGAACGAAATTTACTACTTTTACATAGTTTCAAATAGAAAAGATAAAATTTATCCATGTGATTATTGCAAATAAGAATTTTTAATTTCAAAGAAATGGCAATAAAAATAAACAGGTGTGTTGTTTCATAACTTAATGATAAAAAATTTGAAGTAGGTAAATTTTCTGTAATCATTTAATGCGAAGATATTAAGATAAATACTGTACAATATATCAGTTATCAATTTCTAAGAATAGATAGACAGCAACAATAATTTCTCGCTGCAATAATGGATTCCAAAGATTCAAATATATAGTATATTAACGAAGACAGTCCAAACGTCATTTCTTATCAGTTCACTATATGCGATTATTTTTTAAACAATTTAAATGTTATAATCTATAATTAAAGTAAATTCCAATAATTGTTAACGAATTATTTATCTTTCACATTATTTTAGCAAAATAAAAAATTTATTTTTGATTCATTCAAACTTAATAATATTCTTAGGAATAAAGAGAGAATTATTTTAAATGTAAATAGAGTTTGATAAGTAAAATATGAGTGTACAATAAATTTTATTTATTCATATCGTACATCATATATAAGAATCGTTTACTGTACTACTAAAAACATCTATTTTAAATGTAAATAGAGTTTGATAAGTAAAATGTGTGTGTACAATAAATTTTATTTATTGATATCGTACATCATATATAAGAATCGTTTACTGTACTACCAAAAACATCTAATATGTAAAAAGATAAGCCAAGTACAGTACTAAGAAATTAGGATATTTGTTACAAAATAGATGCGGCTATTTTGCTTGACGTTATCGTTTTATAATTTTTCTTAAATCGCCATCCTAGTAGTCGCATCTAAATTGTAACAAATATCTTACTTGTGACTACTGTACTTGGCTTATTTTTTTACAGTTTAGATGTTTTTGATGGGACATCATTTACTTTTCAGATGAAAATTATTTTCTGAGGGATAATTCTAACAACAATATGTTGATGCATCATTATTTTAAATTCGATTGAATCAAAATTTTTAGGTAACGTTTAGTAAAATAATAAATTTACATATATGAAATTTGGTGGAAATCGGTTGAACGATATAGCTAGTAGAACAGTTCTTCCTGAAAAGACCTCCTAGTTTCTCCATTTGGCCTATTGGGCTGTATTTTTCAGAAAATCTTAACTAATATAAAATAACATTTACATTCCAGATTTGTTTCAAATCAGTTGGCGATGTGATCTATAATGACATTTCTAGAGAAGAGAATCATCCTTTTCTACATTTCTTAATTTAGCCCAATTTGAGCTAAAATTTTCAGAATATTTTAATTGAACTAAGATATATTCCAAATTTAGTGAAAATCGGTTAAATAATACAATATAAATGTTTATGGAAAACATACCCCAATTTCTCTCTTTATTTTGACCATCCATAATTTTCACCCAGTTGTGCTGAAATTTTCATAGATTCTCAAGTAATTTAAGAAATACTTTTATCCCAAATTTCATCAATATCTGTTGAATAATGCGAACTGTAGTGTTGACTGCAGAGGAGAAGAAAGAGAATAAGAAGAAAATAATGCTTTTTAGCGAAAATTTAAGAAATACTTTTATCCCAAATTTCATCAATATCTGTTGAATAATGCGAACTGTAATGCTGACTGCAGAGGAGAAGAAAGAGTATAAGAAGAAAATAATGCTTTTTAGCGATTTTTGCAATTTTTACTGCTCTAGTTCTTTTATCAATTGGATTTGACCTCTTCAAATTTGGTTCTGTGTATCCTACTGAATTCTTTTCTCGAATATAATTGTCAAATTAAAAAAGTTAATTTAGGATCAAAGTTACAGCGAATTAAATTTTGGCGGTAATAACTCCTCTGTGTATCCTACTGAATTCTTTTCTCGAATATAATTGTCAAATTAAAAAAGTTAATTAAGGATCAAAGTTACAGCGAATTAAATTTTGGCGGTAATAAGAGTCAATAAGTGCCTACTGTAGCTGGCTTAGAGTCACTGCCGTGCCTCTTGATTTACAACATATAATCTAATTTCAAAAAATATATACAGGTAATTGAAATATAATAATTCCTTAAAATTCTGTCTGAATATTATAGATAATAGGAATATAGTTGTTTTTCTTAAAATTGAAACAAGTAAAAATTATATGCATTAACAAAAATTTGAACTATATTTTTATATACAATAAACAATAATTGAAGATAAAAAATAAAAGTTATAGAAATAAAAATAAATAATCAAAAAGAAATTTAAACTAAATGATCAATATTTCATAAGATAAAAAAATAAATGCAAAAGAACAATCCAAACAAGACGAATGAAAATATAAATTTTTTGACAATTATTGTATGTGTATGAATTTTTTTAAGCTGCAATGCAAATTATGCATGTATATTTGCCTTATACTTCTTGTCTTCATAAATCTAGGATTGATTTTATATTTTTCTCCTTAATATTCTTTCTGCTTGTAAATTTTAAATTATACTGATGATACAATTTATTATCATATCTTAAGAAAATAAATCTAAATAACGATTATCTGTTGCAACGATAATGCAATATACAATAAATAATATTTTAATAATACAGTATATAGAAAATAAACTGAAATAGTTCATACATGTATTTGAATCTTTTAGTATTTCCTTATATAGACAGAATGAATAATAGCAATAATATATTTCTGTGATAGTATAAATATGCTGATGGATAGGAATAGTATAGTATATAATTTATACCTATATATATATATATATATATATATATAGGTATAAATTATATACTATACTATTCCTATCCATCAGCATATTTATACTTTCACAGAAATATATTATTGCTATTATTCATTCTGTCTATATAAGGAAATATTAAAAGATTCAAATACATGTATGAACTATTTCAGTTTATTTTCTATATACTGTATTATTAAAATATTATTTATTGTATATTGCATTATCGTTGCAACAGATATTAGTTATTTAGATTTATTTCCTTAAGATACGATAATAAATTGTATCATCAGTATAATTTAAAATTTACAAACAAAAAGAATATTAAGGAGAAAAATATAAAATAAATCCTAGATTTATGAGGATATACTGTATTATTAAAATATTATTTATTGTATATTGCATTATCGTTGCAACAGATATTCGTTATTTAGATTTATTTCCTATATACCTATATATATATATATATATATGGTAGGGTATAGGCATACCATATATCTGTGAAGCATTGAAGCAATTCATACCTCGTTTATATACATGTTATGCTGCAAAATTTAAACTTTCTTGGAAGCAAGACCTCTGCTTGGGTCTTAATATATAAAAATATATTAATAATAATATCTTATACATATTATATTAATATATATAAGGGATGGGAAAACAGAACCAGAGAAACAGGTAACAGAAGGAAACGCCAAGAAACATAAGAAAGCATTAAAAAACAGGACCAAAAGCGAAGCAAATACAAGAAAACGCGAGAAAATAAGGAAACGTGACGTTGTTTCTGGCTGCATCCAAATTTAAATAAGTACATAAAAACATATATAATTATTCATTTACAAATTTGGTCTAAATTAACAAAAATATTATGAATAATTTTCATGGAAACGGAATACTTATACAGCAATACCTCGCATAGTCTTACAAATTTAGTCTAAATTAACAAAAATATTATGAATAATTTTCATGGAAACAGAATACTTATACAGCAATGCCTCGCATAGTCGGGTTTCATCAAATAGTCCGGGCTTCACTATAGTCCGGAGTGTTGTTAATAATTGTTAATAAAAATTTTTTAATTTACTTTATTTTTTAGAATAAATATGAAATGTAAGTGTGTTTGCTACTTAATACTTATATATGCTCCAATTCCCACTATTTGACGAGTTAAGCCATGCAGGTGGCTGTTCTAATGTTGCCAAATTTATCTTAAACAACGTTTGTTAAGATAAATTCTATTTGATGCTGTAGAGCAGTGCTTCTCAAAGAGTGGGTCGCGTAACAAAATTTGGGGTCGCAGAAATTTTAGCAAATGTTTTAATTCGTTTTCTTAGTTTATATACTTCTATACCCAGAATCGCGAAAATATTTTCTCGAGTAAAAGGGGTCTCCAAGTGGAAAAGTTTGAGAAGCGCTGCGTATAGAGAAATGTACGAATATACCCAGAATCGCGAAAATATTTTCTCGAGTAAAAGGGGTCTCCAAGTGGAAAAGTTTGAAAAGCACTGCATATAGAGAAATGTACGAAGAACGGAAATAAAAGAAACTCGTGCAGATGTCAATTTTGTGTTTTTTTTATAAAAGATATCTTTGAGTTAAAATTCTTTATTCATTTTTTTACAATAAAACTTTAAATTCATTCATCTTGCTTTATTAATCATTAATTTTTCATGAAATGTGCCTTTTCAAGTAGATAGTGACTCGTGAAGAATTAAAACGATCTTGCCTGCCCTTTTCAAGTAGATAGTGACTCGTGAAGAGTTAAAACGATCTTGCCTGCTGGCCACCGCCAGACATTTCTCGTCTCTTGTTGAATTGTTCAGTCTTAAACAGAGTGGTGCTCTGCGTTTAGAATGGCGCCGAGCGACCGATTTGGAAAAAGCGAATGCGTTCACCTGCCGAGCGAGAGCCCTCTTTATTTATTCGTCTTTATAAGCTCGGATCCACTTTTCCCCCTTTCTACTGTCTATTAAAAATCTTTTATAAAGATGTTAATGTTTAATGCGTAAAGAAATAACTATTAATGTAAGAATTTACGATTTAAAAAAAACAGAGTGGTGCTCTGCGTTTAGAATGGCGCCGAGCGACCGATTTGGAAAAAGCGAATGCGTTCACCTGCCGAGCGAGAGCCCTCTTTATTTATTCGTCTTTATAAGCTCGGATCCACTTTTCCCCCTTTCTACTGTCTATTAAAAATCTTTTATAAAGATGTTAATGTTTAATGCGTAAAGAAATAACTATTAATGTAAGAATTTACGATTTAAAAAATACATATAAGCAAATCGAAAATTTCCTGGAAGCAATTATAATTTTTTCCCATAGATTACATACCTCGAACAGTCCGGTTTCAATTAGTTCGGTAGGAAAGAGGAACCAATTAACCCGAGTACGTGAGGTATTGCTGTTTATTATTAAAATCCAAGGATACTAATGTCATATTTTATGATCAGTTTTAAACGCTATTAGTAAAAATAAAAAAATTCATAAATAAAATATTTTAAGTTTTGTATAAATTACAGTATAATTACATGTAATTTATATAAATTTCATCATTCGAAATAAAATTCCAAAGACGGAGATTATAAAACAAGCATTTATTTATTGTATACCAGTAACTATAACGGCTACAATCCATATATATATCCATATAAACATGATATTATTTCATCGGAAATACATTGAGAGCAATGTTCTTGATGTTACCACCTGGTTCAGCTACCAGGCTGAAAAGTTTTCTTAAAAATTCAATGGCGATTAGTAGGATAAATTCAAATTATTAAAGAATTTCATAGTAGATTTGAACTTTTACAAAGAAATTACAATTGAACTTTAACACACCTTTGAAATTCATTTACAGATTGATATAAAGTTGAACTAAGAATCTTTATCTGTATGACAAAAACATAGGGTGTAAACTCACGGTTTGAACACAAGTATATTTTTAATGCTATTTAATTTAAATGTTTATATTTTGCTTAGGGTTATAAATTGTGGAAGAAGTAGAACAGAAAATCTTAGTTTTCCTTAGAATCCTTCTTCCTTAGAAATTATGTATCAGTAAATCTTAGTTTTCTGTGATGTTTTAGAAAAAATATAAATAAATTTAGGACAATTTATATAAGCAGAATATCAGGCATATCGCAATCAATTAAAAGAAAATTGCATATTAAAACCGGTGTCGTCCTTCTTCCTTAGAAATTATGTAACAGTAAATCTTAGATTTCTGTGATGTTTTAGAAAATTATAAATAAATTTAGGACAATTTATATGATTAAATGTTTATATTTTGCTTAAGGTAAAAGTAGAACAGAAGGGATGTAACAGAAAATCTTAGTTTTCCTTAGAATCCTTCTTTCTTAGAAATTATGTAACAGTAAATCTTAGTTTTCTGTGATGTTTTAGAAAAACTATAAATAAATTTAGGACAATTTATATGAGCAGAATATCAGGCATTTCGCAATCAATTAAAAGAAAATTGCATATTAAAACCGGTGTTGTCGAAGTATACTTAGGTATATCTGCCTAAATAGTGGTTAGGTAATATATAGATTTAATAAACTGAAAGTTTGTAATTTATTTTGATAATGCTTGTGTAAAAAGTATGTAATATTTTTAATATAAATGTAATCAATTGATAAAACGGAAGAACATGTCAAACAAACTTAAATAAAAGTATTTTATCTAAAGAATATATTTATAATATAAGTATTAAACAATGCTTTTTCAAGCAGCATAAAATAACTGGCAACAAAAATTAATTCTAATATCCAAATTTACAAATTAAAATATAGAAGAACATGTCAAACAAACTTAAATAAAAGTATTTTATCTAAAGAATATATTTATAATATGAGTATTAAACAATGCTTTTTCAAGCAGCATAAAATAACTGGCAGCAAAAATTAATTCTAATATCCAAATTTATAAATTAAAATATTGGGATATTAATTTATTTCTATTGTTCTTTGACATATATAGAACAGCACGAAAACATAATAGTCAATGAAATAATTTTCCAAACAATGAAGCTATTTTGCAGTAATGTGAAGAAAATTTCAAACGCAGAGAATTCTTAAAAATGCTTTTCGTGTTAAACGGATAACATGAGATAACAGAGAGCAGAGTTCACGTTTAAAGATTATAATTTTGGGAACTCTAATATAACTTATCTAGAACGGGCATGTTATAATGGAGGGGCTTGCAGACCTCAAAACTACAGAGAAAATTAATTCGACTAATAAATTAGATACAATTAATTTTATCGATTTTCTTTACTTATAAAATATATTTGAATTTTTTCAAATTTTATTCTCTTAGAAAACAACTACTTTTGTAATGTGTTTAATTGAGAATTCAACCCATTTGAATGAAAAAGTATGAAACGAAAATGATCGGAAACTGACAAATTAAATCCCATTGATTACAACGATTTAAAAAAAGAGAGAGAATTAACTTAAAAAATACACGCTGAATTGTAAACGGTTTTTAATTTCAATAATGAAATAAGACTTATATAACATATAAAATCTAACTATTTTTACAGTGTAACATCGCATTTTGCATGACACTCCCTCCCCCTACACTCTTCTTCCTAAAGCTTAACGTAGATTTGCATGCATTCATACAATGATCGGAAACTGACAAATTAAATCCCATTGATTACAACGATTTAAAAAAAGAGAGAGAGAATTAACTTAAAAAATACACGCTGTATTGTAAACAGATTTTAATTTCAATAATGAAATAAGACTTGTATAATATATAAAATCTATCTATTTTTACCGTGTAACATCGCATTTTGCATGACACTCCCTCCCCTACACTCTTCTTCCTAAAGCTTAACGTAGATTTGCATATATTCATATTTAAATAAGTACATATATAGATATATAATTATTCATTTATAAATTTAGTTTGCATGACACTCCCTCCCCTACACTCTTCTTCCTAAAGCTTAACGTAGATTTGCATACATTCATTTTTAAATAAGTACATATATAGATATATAATTATTCATTTATAAATTTGAAAAAATTACATCATTTTTCGTCTAAATTAACAAAAATATTATGAACATATATTTGTGGAAAAAGAATATTTATATATTATTAAAATCCAATAATACTGTTGTCATAAGATAATTTCTGATAATCTTTAAACGTTAATAGAAAGTAAAAGTAAATCAGTTCATAAATAAAATATTTTATGTTTTTATTATAAATTATAGTGTACTTACATGTATAGAAAGTAAAAATAAATCAGTTCATAAATAAAATATTTTATGTTTTTATTATAAATTACGGTGTAATTTGTACATGTAATTTACATAAATTTTATCATTCGAAATAAAATTCCAAAGATGTAGAAAGTAAAAATAAATCAGTTCATAAATAAAATATTTTATGTTTTTATTATAAATTACAGTGTACTTACATGCAATTTACATAAATTTTATCATTCGAAATAAAATTCCAAAGACGGAGATTATAAAACAAGCATTTATTTATTGTATACCAGTAACTATGACGGATAGAATCCATATACAGTGGTACCTCGCTTAACCAAAACCGAATTATAAAACAAGCATTTATTTATTGTATACCAGTAACTATGACGGATAGAATCCATATACTGTACAGTGGTATCTCGGTTAACGACGGTAATCCGTTCCAGGATTACCATCGTTAACAAAAACCGTCGTTATCCAAAGCAGATGTATTTATTTATTGTATACCAGTAACTATGACGGATAGAATCCATATACAGTGGTACCTCGGTTAACGACGTTAACAAAACCGTCGTTATCCAAAGCAATTTCCCCATAGGATTTAATTGAAAATTGATTAATTCGTTCCGGCTCCTTCCTTCAACCATAGTAAGTATTAAAAATGCAGATAAAACTCATATAAAATGTCCTAAATATATGGAAAATATCACTTATTTATTATTTTTGCTACAAATTAACATTAATAAAATGAATTATTCATGAAAACAGTTTTTAATTAGAAATCTTCCATCAGAAGGACAATTGAGCTCACTTCGGAGTTTTTTGACAAACGAACTCGATCAGAACAATTGGGCTCACTTCGGAGTTTTTTGAGAAACGAACCTGTAAACACCGATTAGCAACTTATAGATTCAACGATTATTATACAAATGAGATTTGATTTTGCCTTTCAACAGTGAAGTGTATTCGCCAATTTATTGTCTATATGAACTGTAGGATCTCGGAGAGATGTTTTTTCTTCTAATGGAATCCGAAACTGCGACGTCACACCACTCGCAGGTGTCAAGTAATATATAACACAAACAAACAATAGAATCTGAATTTGTTGGCAGAATTTAAAATAATAATCGTCTAGAAATCATCTTTAAGAAACTAAAAACTAGTGAACTGATGCACATCTATTTTTAATTAATTAATTTTTCATTACTATACGTTAATCATCATTTACTTAATTATATTTTTATATGGTTATAATTTTCATTAATTTTAATAATGATATTGTCGATTAAATATATTTTTATATGGTTATAATTTTAATAATAATAATGTCGGAATGAATTGATTGTTTAAAAAAATAACGATTGACTGAGCTAATTAATCACAGAGCTCTATTTTGTCGGAAGTTCACATAATCAGGAGTCGTTAACCAAAGCCTACGTCGTGTCGTTAAGAAATACTTTTTTTTCAAAAACTCGCCGTTAACAAAAGCCGTCGTTATCCGAGGCCGTCGTTAACCAAGGTACCACTGTATATATCTATATAAACATGATATTTCATCGCAAACAATCAGGAGTCGTTAACCAAAGCCTACGTCGTTAACTAAGATATACTTTTCTTTCAAAAACTCGTCGTTAACAAAAGCCGTCGTTATCCGAGACCGTCTTTAACCAAGGTATTACTGTATATATCTATATAAACATGATATTTCATCGCAAAAACAACATAGAGAGCAATGCTCTTGATGTTACCAGCTGGATCAGCTACCAGACCCTCAAAAAAGCCTAGGTGAGCTGAGGCGGTGTAAAATTCTGTCCAAATTTTGAAATTAGGGTTTTCTTATCCCTAATAATAATCAAACCAAAAGAAGACCTTCAGATTTATCAATATCTGTGATATTGGTAAGTTATTCTATTCTTCTAAACTTAAAAATCTTTCATATTAATTCACTTGGTTAATTCTTGTTCAAATTTGGTCTGTCTTCCATTCGTTTCTCCTTATTCAATTATTTTCACTCCGTTCACTGGTACGAATTGTGCATGATAAATCCAAAAGACTTTCCAGTCAGCCATTACTAAAATTTTAAAGAAATGAAAGTTACTACTTGAGAATTCTGAAACATTCTCCTTATTCAATTATTTTCACTCCGTTCACTGGTACGAATTGTGCATGATAAATCCAGAAGACTTTCCAGTCAGCCATTACTAAAATTTTAAAGAAATGAGAGTTACCACTTGAGAATTCTGAAACTTACCTGGTAATATCATACTATTGTTTCTGTAGGCCATTGTAAATAATTTATTCTTTGTTTGTTGCAAAATAATTATTATATATGAAGTCTTATTCCAGTACTGAAATTAAAAGTTATTTGCAATATATTTTTATAAGATTAATTCTTTTTAATTTTTCTCTTTTGTGAATCGATGTAGTCAATAAAACTTTAATTTATTGTTTTCTCAGTGATTTTCTACTCATATTTTTTATATAAATAGTTTTAAACCGAATCAAGTTCTTTGAATAACATTGTATAAACTTAATATTTTGTATACTATTACTTAAATTATCTTTACTGTTATACTATTACTCTATATGTTTGCTTTATTGAATATCAAAGCCAAATCCTCGCAGAAATTCTATAAATTCATAATGATTTTCTTATCTTTTTAAACTTTTATATTTTATATGAAAAATATTTGCAATTTTAATTTTCAATAGACTTTCTTTCTCGAATTATGGAAAAAATGCATAGTTATTAATCCAGTCGGCGGATGAAACAAGAAAGAAGGTCGATCTAAATGTATTAGACGGTTGAATTCCTGAATCTCTCACCTCAGTTTTTCTGATCCTGCTCGATAAACCACATCTTTCTTCTCATCCTGTCACGGATTTGTATGGCCGTACTGAATATTGGAATACTTTGCCGCTTAGTAACCTGTTGTTGGAAAGCGGCTTAAAAATGTGTGGTGGACATTGCTCCTATATATAAATAAGTCTACAGATGCGAATAGAAAATATAGCGATTCTTCATCCATTATATCTAAAAAATCAAGTTCTTTGAATAACATTGTATAAACTTAATATTTTGTATACTATTACTTAAAATATCTTTAGTGTTATACTATTACTCTATATGCTTGCTTTATTGAATATCAAAGCCAAATCCTTGCAGAAATTCAATAAATTCATAATGATTTTCTTATCTTTTTAAACTTTTATATTTTATATGAAAAATATATGCAATTTTAATTTTCAATAGACTTTCTTTCTCGAATCATGGAAAAAAATGCATAGTTATTAATCCAGTCGGCGGATGGAACAACAAAGAAGGTCGATCTAAATGTATTAGACGGTTGAACTGCTGAATCTCTCACCTCAGTTTTTCTGATCCTGCTCGATAAACCACATCTTTCTTTCATCCTGTCACGGATTTGTATGGCCATACTGAGTATTGGAATTCTTTGCCGCTTAGTAACCTGTTGTTGGAAAACGGCTTAAAAATGTATGTTGGACATTACTCCTATATATAAATAAGTCTACAAATGCGAATAGAAAATATAGCGATTCTTCATCCATTATTTCTATACCTGTATGTCGGAACATAATATACTGACAGGAAATATTTTTATTAGGTCGGTTGATCCACAATAACATTATAATTCTTATCTTTTTTATTTATGATGATTTGAAAGTCTCACTCAGGAAATATTTTTATTAGGTCGGTTGATCCACAATAACATTATAATTCTTATCTTTTTTTATTTATGATGAAGATTTGAAAGTCTCACCTTGGAAACAGTTATTAAGAAATATTATTTTCTTCTAAATAAATAAATTCGTTTCGGTTAGATTATTTTTTATCTATGTGGTTTAACGCCGCTTTCCACCCACTGCGTACTAACGTAAGCCATTTCCATGGTCCATTATTTATTTGACAATAAAAAAATATAAGGCTTTTCTTCAATAAGTATCATAGTGAAATTATATTATATTATTTATGAAAATAGAACTATATTTTTTTACGGGTTTAACGCCGCTTTCCACCCACTGCGTACTAACGTAAGCCATTTCCATGGTCCATTACGGCTACCCATGAATAGGACTACTTCATCCCTGATAGTATCATCCATCAGGTGGAGGATGAATTTCAACAAGCCAGGTCCTATCCAACCGACAATTTAGCTTATAAAAATATACTTCCACAATAAACTATATTATAAAAAACATGTTAACTGGAAAAAGCAATTTATTTTTTAATAAAAATTTTAGATGTTTTAAACTGCGCAGAATTATCGAAAAATATAAAATTAATATTATAATGTCTTTTAATTGCGTCTTCTCTAAAGGTATGATCATTGACAAGCCACTAAAAATTTTTGAGATAAAAATATTTATATTACAAAAATGATATCGATTCAATTAACCGATAGATATAAATTTTATATGTATACTGTTTTAATAAACAAAACAAATTTTAAGTTAACCATTGTGTCAGAAAAATACATTTTCGCGATAATTTATTGATAAACCCCCAGACAATATAATTAAGATTTCTCAATGTGTCTTTATATGCTTCGATATTTAATCGCTGGATGACAAATATGTTTTAAATTTATGGAACTTTATTAAAAAATCGCAAGATTTTAGAATATATATCTCTTCGGAAAGTTTATGATAACTTGTCTCTTATAAGCAACATGAAATTATGCAAACGTCACTCCAAGCGAGACACGTAATTGGCTAAGAGTTCAACAGCAAGAGCTGTAAAACTTATAAGTTGAAATTTTCTCTGCTCATAATTTATTCCAGTTGATTAATCTTTCCCAATTTAAATAGAAGGCTGAAAGTTTAATTCGGCCAGATGGCTGCGTGGTAAAGCTGTGGCTTATCACTCTAAAGGATCTTAGTTTCTCTCCTGTAAAACTGTAAGTGTGGGATCCTGAATCCCACACTTCTAGTTTTACAGGAGAGGCCGGAACCGTCCCATTCAACCCCATCCTTCAAGCATCCGGTTGACCCCATCATAGGTGTTGGCCAGCCTCTGATGGACTCTATAAATGGCCGCCGCCAGATATAGAATATTCCTCGTGCTATATGGCGGCTTAACCAAACTAACTTAACCAGAAAGTTTAAACGTTTTCGTCGATATCCAAAATGCCCACTTTTAGAACGAAATTTTTTCTTTTTTTGTTAACAGAAGACTTCACTTTCTTTTCTGCAAGAACACTAACGGCCGAATTCACCAAACGGGATCGAGATAGAGATCAACTACGATTTTTCTTTTTTTGTTAACAGAAGACTTCACTTTCTTTTCTGCAAGAACACTAACGGCCGTATTCACCAAACAGGATCGAGATCGAGATCAACTACGATCCTGGATCAGTCTATAGTTTCGTATTCACCAGGATTTTGAATCCAGGATTGGACACAAAACTTGATCCCGATCTTGATCCAACAGTTTGTTCGGATTGAAGTAAGGATCGAGATAGACTCATGCGCAGTTTTAGTCAGTTTTAAAGAAAAATATTTCTAATAGTACTTTTTTTTCAAATATAGTAAATATTTGTCGATTTTTTTCTATGGTAAGAATACACAAAATTTAACACCTATAATCTGATAGTTCCTGAAAGTACTGCAGTTTCAGCATTACATCATTAGCAATATAGTAAATATTTGTCGATTTTTTCTATGGTAAGAATACACAAAATTTAACACCTATAATCTGATACTTTCTGAAAGTACTGCGGTTTCAGCATAACATCATTAGCATGTGATATTTTAAACCAATAATATGACGGTTTACTAACAGCAGGAGATCGTCTCTCGAATCGGCTAATTCGCATTCGGTGAATACCAACAGAATCTCGATCCAGCTTCCAACTCGATCTCAGATTCTGTGATCGAGGATTACACTCGATCTCGATCCTGTTTGGTGAATACGGCCGTAAACCCTTCCACAGGCTGTCCATCCTTGAGCAAGAGTCAGCCGTATTTTGTAACATGGGATAAACAGAATAGACCTGGACCACATCCTAATTTTCAAGGAGTACGACGCGAGACTCGAGCCGGAATCCTGCCAGAATGGAAATCCAAAGCGTTTCCACTAAGTGAATAGGTTCGATCTTCTGAGACACTTTCGATACTATTACTCATATACCATAATATATCCAAGCAATAGATGACCGCACACTCTGACGTAGCATGTGCAGTCGTCAGTGTGCCCCGGACGGCGCATCGAAAGAGATTGCTTTCCTTGAGTATACCGCCGAGGGAGTCCTAATCGGCTTTATTCGTCTCGGCTTTGTTTGGCTTTCTATAAAGAAGTCCTACAATATAAGGATAACCCGGTTTGTCTTGGCCGGGTTCTAAGACACTGTCATTAGAAAAGAAATTCCTGATGTTCTCGATAGAGCCTGTCTGCACTCATTCCTTATCAGTGAATGTTTTGTAATTCTCCACTCGACCTTCCGATTTGTGTGGGTCTGGGATTAAGAATCGGCCCGACGTATGTCCTGTGTGAGGTACGAATCTTCTAAAAGGGTTCCAAACCCAAGATGACGTACCGCGCCGACGAGATGTATGGCTGAGGAATAGAAACGTTAACGGTCCCATCTGAGAGTTGGTCTGGATCGAACTATAGGGGATTCGTCCCTTGACCGGGAGAAGTCTGCTTCCCTACAAAACCTGTTTGGAGTTGTTTCAAACGATATTCGGCGACGGCAAGGAGCCAGAGTCCTGTCATTGCACGGCGTCGGTTAAAAACATTCCCATGGTGTCCTGTGACCTGTCTTAACTGAACGTAGGCTGTATTGGGATACGAAGCGGGGCAGATCTGTCGATCCCGCTTCGTATCCAGATCTGTCTTCTACGATCGTCTGCAATCGTATGAAAACGGGTGGTATGCTTCTTAAGTGATCACCCGGCCACTAGGAACGGATACCTGATCAAGATCTACGTGTTGTTCCGAGATGTTGGCACAATCACAAGAACTTGTGATGCTTATCTGTCTTCGGCCCAGCCGTCGATTCATCGCGGTTGGGGTCGATCTAATAAGGTTCCTCATATAATGGGATGCCCTACCACCGTTGAGCTACGCTTTCGCTGTGGATTGTCTGGTTTTCAGTTGTTTCGTGTGCTCGACACTGCCTATTTCAGCTATTACCGGTTGCTGTAGCAGAACTGTGCTTTAGGTCGGAAGGATCCGCCCGACTGGATCAGCTTGGTTTCTCTCGTTGAAGTGGACTCAGGGGGGAGGACTCTATCTCCGCCATGTTTAGCAATGATTAATTCCGAATTACATCTCTCAAAAGGACCCCTGTAGTACTTTTACCGAACGTGTAGCCCTATAGGGAAATATCTTAAGATTTTCATGAGGCTTTTATGAGAAGTCACTTTGCATTGTTTTGTCCCGATAAGTCAACCAATGTGGGAATGCATAGCGGACAGACTCAGAAAAATGTTCGATTTAGATACATAAATATAGTTTCAATATACACTAATTTAAGAATTTCTTTATTTGTCAACAGATGAGGCCATTTTCCAATCAGAGGTGATCATGAAGTGACGAAGTTTATAATTGAGTCATAGGCTGTTCACCCGTGCAGAGGAGTTAGCCGGATAGTAGAGGATGGGAATCAATACTGGGCTCGGACTCGATGAAAGAATTTTCAAAGGCTGGGATTCGAGAATCGAACTCGTTCCTATGGAATGGAAAGACGAAACGTTTTCACGCAACCAATTCGGCACACCTAAGAATTACATCAAAATTTAAAGACGAAAATCTTATGATTAATTTTTTAAAAAATAAGTTTTTTATTAAATATGTCATTTATTTGACAAAAAGATCGGTATAGATTTTGTTTTCGAAATTAGCGTCAGTACTTGAAACTCCCATAAAGATTAACCTTTCAGCTAATCTGTTACCATTGGATACCAAAATGAGATAATGAAAATTGCAATATAACAGCGAAAATGATCAAGTACTAAGTATACAACGATCAAAACAGATGTCGAATTTTTGGTAGTATAAATAATCATACGCAACATTTTTATTTAATTAAAATATACTGTAAAAATGAAACTTTTAATCACTTTATTGATTGTGTCTTCTGTGTTGAAGGATGTAGTTGCTGAAGTTAAAGAAGGTAAGACATTAATTTTAATGATCTATAAATAATACTTTTATATTTAAATATATATGTGTGTATACAGTATAAAAAATATAACAGTTTTAAATTGGCAAAATAGTTTTAAGATAATAATTAATAAATTAAAAATATGAAAGTTTAGTGTTGTAGGATTGTAAACCGAAACCAAATCCGAAATCATCATAATTATTATGAAAATTGAAATTGTCTTTAAAAAAGTTATAGTACTGTAGTATATAATATATTATTTCATTTTTAAGTGTAAATGATCTTCATTAAGTGATTTTTACCAGCTATTTATACGTAAAATTTGTTTTTAATCTGTCCTCATTTATACAACATAACACCAAAATATTTCTACATTCATGACTAAAAATATGCTGACTAAAAATTGAATATTTAATATGAGTTAAAAGTTTAATTCGAAAACAGATCACTGATTCTATTATCAAGATTAATGATCGGATAGATACTATATCAAATACAGTATTACTGAGCAAATTTTAATGATTATCAATTTTATGTTTACAATGAATCGAATTGTTCATTATGGGGTGAGGCTTGATTTAACTAAAAAAAATTTTAGCTTTCGCACAAACTGTCCAGGAAAAAATATTTTTCCGATACAGTAAGGCGTGTTTGGTATTTTCGTAGAATACATGACAAAAATTCGACGGACACCTAAAAATAGAGCAAAAATTACGAAATTGGGTATATAAATATCTTTCAGCTAGCTATACAAATGTTAAAATTTCATCTCCAAGGAACATTTCGAGAACTCATGAGAAGAGCTAATCTGAGGCTAATATAATGAGCGCCGTTCGTAGGTATGAACATATCTAACCAGTTTGGCTGTCTCTTTATGTTAAGTAATCTATGAATATCTCTACACGTATTTGATAACAGTAAGAGCAAATTTGAGAGCCGTTTCATACGGTTACAGTAAAACTACTATAAAACTGCGTCGACTTTTTTGCAATAGTGTATAAAAATAAACTGTATAAACTGTGCATAAAAGTAAACTGTTTAATTGTTTGATTTATTAAATTCGACCATCTGAATAACTGCCTTATTGTAGATTAGATTTTTCAGAAAATTTTTGATTGTTTCATTATTATTTCGTGGGTGTTAACGTGGTTAAAATTTTTAAACTCCGACCATCTGAATAACTGCCTTATTGTAGATTAGATTTTTCAGAAAATTTTTGATTGTTTTATTATTATTTCGTGTGTATTAACGTGGTTAAAATTTTTAAACTTTAAGCACTAGATAGTAAATTTTCCACTGAATCATTCTGATGTATCTATATACTATAAGATGCAATTTTGATAAATTACGATATAAATAATAGCGGTTTTTTATCGCATTAATAAATTAAACGAAATATGAGGCATAATAGTCAATTGAGTAATTATGCCTCATATTTCGATATAGTGGAGGAAAAGATTATAGTATTTTTAAATTTTGTGCATTTTAAACTTTAAGCACTAGATAGTAAATTTTCCACTGAATCATTCTGATGTATCTATATACTATAAGATGCAATTTTGATAAATTACGATATAAATAATAGCGGTTTTTTATCGCATTAATAAATTAAACGAAATATGAGGCATAATAGTCAATTGAGTAATTATGCCTCATATTTCGATATAGTGGAGGAAAATATCTATATATATATATAGTGGAGGAAAAATCTATAGTGTTTTGTGTATTTTATTTCATTTTATACATTAATAATAAATCTGTTTTATAATAACACTCCTAATTTATAACATCACTATTAATGCAACAGCATAATCAGCAGACGACTCCTTATGGTAATAGGATTACAATATATCTGCGAATGGAGAATCCTTTCATAAGTAATCCCTCGTTTCGGGCTTTTACCGAAAGGGTTGGTAACTCCTAGGTTTTACCGCAAAGGCTAGGTAAAAGGCCGAAATGGAATCTTATTAAAGCATACTTCGGACTTTTACCAAGCCACTTTGGTAAAAGCTAGGTTTTACCGGTAAAAACTAGGATTTACCAGACTAAGGACTTTTACAGTAACATATGTTAACTTTTACAGTAACAGTAATAGGATTAATAAAACTGATTAAAGTTTACATTTCAAGATATGGATTTAATTTTCTATTCATTGATATATACAATATATCTTAATAATATTGTATATCAACATAAAATTTTATTATAATTACCAATTTTAATTTTTAATATTATTATAATCCAAAAAGTAAAATTATTTCAGTTAACATATGCTTTTTTTTTCTTTTTTCAAAACTATCTTAAAATAATCTTGGTTCTTATTACGAAATTCCAGAGTACAGTATGTATTATTTTTAAGTGTCGATAGACCACGTCGTGATCAATAATATGCAATTAATACAGTATCTTAAAATGTTTGTCTTGTTAATTAACAATGAATAAGTATATTAAATTATAATAATTTATACCAATGTCAAATTTTCTAAATGCACATATGCAATATTCTTGATTTTTGTAAATCATATAGAGTAACTGGGGATATTAGGAATACCATTTTGTTTTTATAATTTATAAAAAATTCTAAAAATGCTTTATATGGTTTCTCATGTGCATTTGGTTTCTCATATGGTTTCTCATGTTTATTATCTTCTATGGACATTCACATATAACATATTTAAACATGGTTGCTATTGTTTATATATCTATCATGTAATTTAAAAAATTATTTAAAGGTGCAAAATTCCACATTGCCCAAAAATGGTAAACTGTATTTAAAAAACGGAATAGTATTCTATTTTTAAATAGAATAATGGAATTTTCTTCCTGTAATTTAAAAAATTATTTAAAGGTGCAAAATTCCACATTGCCCAAAAAGTGTGTACTGTATTTAAAAAACGGAATAGTATTCTATTTTTAAATAATTAGAAAAATGGAATTTTCTTCGAGGTACTTTCCCAAGAGTATTAGATAAATATGTACTTATAACATGGTTTCATTCAATATTTGTATCATTTTCTTTTGGATGGTGAAGGTTTTCGCTTAAGCATAGTGAGAGCCTATTAGAAAAAATAAAAGAAGTCTTAGAATAGTTTATATAATAGTCTAATTTAGAAAGTAGTCTAATCATATGTCTATTTAAATTTTAATGGATCAAGCGTTAAATTGAATTATCGCAATAGGATTGAACGTGGTAATATAGAATAATATTCTATATTGTCACCGTCTATATGAACGAAGTTTACTCTATTAGATACCAAATCTTTTTGGATGGTGAAGGTTTTCGCTTAAGCATAGTGAGAGCCTATTAGAAAAAATAAAAGAAGCCTTAGAATAGTTTATATAATAGTCTAATTTAGAAAGTAGTCTTATCATATGTCTATTTAAATTTTAATGGATCAAGCGTTAAATTGAATTATCGCAATAGGATTGAACGTGGTAATATAGAATAATATTCTATATTGTCACCGTCTATATGAACGAAGTTTACTCTATTAGATACCAAATCTTTCAAAATACGAAGAGTTATTATGAAAGATGCTTCCTAAATACTCATAATAAACTCAGAAAACAATTATCATCGTACTTGTTAGTCTTTGCAGATCCGATGATTTCAGATGGAGAAAAATGTTTGTATTTGATGAAAACATGTTCTCTATTTTAAACCGTTATGCTTTCTCCGAAGGAAACTGAAACTGGGACCAAAGTATGTTGTCACTTAAAAATTCTGCATTATTACAGTTTCACAACACCGTCTCCTCTATGAGAAACCATGCTATTCCATAATATCCTTAATCACTCTATAATTAATAAATGTAACCATTTTTGATAAAACAATTTTTATAATTTTTTCAACTAAAAATGAATGAATTGAATATCATTGAAATCTGCAAACACTATTGTGTACCAAATAGAGGAAAATCAGACAGATTTTCATTGAAGTTGAATTTTGCTGTTTTCTCGTGTATAGTATTCATTTTTATAATGCATAAATAAATCTTTCTCTGTTATTTCATCTCCTACGGGTAAGGATAGAATTCACTTACCATCTAATCTGCGTGTGGAAGAGGTGATTAAATATCTTTTTTTCTAGTGACCTAACATGGTTATTATCTTCTAATAAGATCATTTTTCTCTTTCGTTATGCTTTTCTATACATTCCATTCTTCATTTTTTCAGAGGTTGACTGGATGGCAGTGTAATAAAACATCCCATCAAAAACATCTCAGATGTAAAAATAAGCCAAGTTCAGTATTACCGAAACAGGATATTTGTGAAAATTTAGATGCAGTTATTTTAGTTGATGTTATCATATTATTTTCTTAAATCGCCAAACAAGTAATTGCAACAAATTTAAATGCGCCACTTGTTTGACGATTTAAGAAAATAATATGATAACATCAACCAAAATAACGGCATCTAAATTTTCACAAATATTCTGTTTCAGTAATACTGTACTTGGCTTATTTTTTACATATGAGATGTTTTTGATGGGATATCATTTATTGTTAGATGAAATCATGTTTCGGAGAGAGAATTATAACAATAATCAACCAAAATAACGGCATCTAAATTTTCACAAATATTCTGTTTCAGTAATACTGTACTTGGCTTATTTTTTACATATGAGATGTTTTTGATGGGATATCATTTATTGTTAGATGAAATCATGTTTCTGAGAGAGAATTATAACAATAATTTGTAATACATCATTAAATACTTTATTTTTATTTCGATAAAATTGACGTTTCTAACAGAAATTTACTAAAATAATAAACAAACATAAAATATATGAAATTTGGTGGAAATCGATTGACCGTGGAAGGATTCGTGATGAAAAGACTCCTGCTGTACTCTTTTTAGCCCAGTTGGGCTGTATTTTTCATAACGGCTTAATTAACATAAGTAACATTTACATTTAGTTTTTTTTTAAATTGTGTAAACGATAGGATATAATAGAGACATTTCTACAGAAAAGGATCATCATCTTCTAAATCTTTTAAATATTGCCCAATTGAGTCAAAATTTCCAGATTTTAATTAAGTTAGGTTATGCCTATATTCCAAATTTGGTAAGAAGCGGTTAAACAAGGTAACATATAGAAAGAAATGTATGGATAACGGCATTTGCCATCTTTATTTTAGCCCAATTGTGTTGTAACTTTTACTTAGAGGATCTTAAGGAATATCTATTTCCCAAATTTCATCGATATCGGTTGAACGAGACGAAAAGCAAAGGAGTTAGTGATGAATAGGCTTGTTACTTTATTCATTTTGTCTTATTGTGCTGCACTTCTTTAGAAAGGCTTAATTAATATAAATTACATTTACATCCCAGATTTCTTCGAAATCGGTCAAACGATGTGACCTATAGACATTTCTAGAGAAGAAAATCATCGTCTTCTACACCTTTTAATTTTAGCCCAATTGGGCCAAAATTTTTAGTGTCTTCTACACCTTTTAATTTTAGCCCAATTGGGTCAAAATTTTTAGAAGATTTTAAATGAACTACGCTATGCCTATATTTTGAATTTATTCAAAATCGGTTAAGCAATACGATGTGTAAAGGCATTTATGGAAATCGGATTTCCCATTATCCCCTTTGTTTGACCCGATTGTGCTCAAATTTTCGGGGGATCTCGAATAAACTAAGAAACACTTATATTCCAAATTTCATCGATATCGGTTAAACGATGCGCTCTGTAGAGGTGTCTGAATAGGAGGAAAAGGAGAAGGAGAAAGAGAAAAAAATGACACGTTTTTGTCGATTTTTGCAATTTTTAAACCGCTCTAATTCTATTATTAATTGGATATGAAACTTCAAATTTAGCACTCTATGTCGTATTGAATACTTTTCTCAAATTTAATTGTCAGATTAATAATATTTAACTTAGGACTAAAGTTACAGCGAGTTGAATTTTGGTTGTAATGACTCCGGTAATAAGAGTCAGTCAGTGATTACTGTACTTGGCTTAGAGTCACTGCCGTGCCTCTTGAGTCGCTTACTATCTTGGAGTGTCTAACCATAAATCAAATTTGTTCTGAATGCATCTTTATGCAAAAAAATGTAATAAATTAATTTAAAAAATGATCCGAAGAAATATAACTGTATTGAACATTCTTAAGTTTGTTTATATTATTTACAAAATTCGAGATTCAAATTAAATTTACTTTGATAAATTGCCACTAAAAGATGAACTTTAAACACTCGAATTTCAATCGGGACAAGACGAGATAGATTCTTTACATAGCAGAAACTTAAGATCTTTATTCAGACATTTGTACCACATTGTCTAAATATACATTTCGAATGTTTTACATCCCTCATCAGTCTGTTGGCGTACAAGTGCTATTATTAAAAAAATAATAAAATTTCTAGCAGCAAGTAAATTATGATAGCTGATGACAATCAATTTTTCATTAAATGATAAAAATTAAAACAATTGGTGATTACTGATATCAAAATACCTATTGGACATAGATAAGATTCGGAATTTATTGTAACCCGTCCAGAGACCTTTTTGCCGGTCATAAATTTACAAAACTTATGAATAGTAGTATTATAACAAAAATTTTAATAATGATTTCAGTTTACAATTACTTAATTATGATAGGAATAAAAATTAATGAAATTCTTATCTATCAATATTTTGCAATTATCGCTAATATTTATTTCTTAGCATATAACTAAACATATACAGTTTAAAAATCAAAATCGTAATGAAGTACAATTTATAGTTTGTACTTCATTCGGTTTTGATTTTTAAATTGTATTATAGGCACAATAACAAAACCTAAGTCAGGTTTTAGTGTTTTATTTCCTAATCTATAATCAGCACATTTGAATACGATGTTTCCTTCCAATTTCGTAATGTGATAGCAAAAACAAACGTTGCAAAAAGATATGTACTGGTAATTGCTTAATAGTACTCTTTATACTGCATTATTTCTGTATCATTATTCGCCATATAGTATTTTTATTTCTTATATTCAAATTTTATTTTATATATATGTATATCTGTACGACAGAGTGAACAATTGCTTTCAGCGTAAAGGTCCATTTTGTTTTTAAGCGAAAATTGTCATAATTATCAGAACTGTTATCGTAATTGCTATTTATTCTGCTATATAAATAAGAGCTGCTATATCTTATCTAATTCAAATTTTATATGATGGTAAGGTATAATTGAAAATTTTGTTGCACGGGAAATCATTATATGCTTTAAATATTTTTAATTATCCGTTGCTTGGATCATATTTGCACATTGCATGAAAAACGTCCAATGTTTAAATCATGAAATGCAAAATATGCTTTGTTTTTCTCTCCAATAACAAAATATTGAATACTATAACTCAAATTTTGTATGAAATCGTACGGGGGTAGAGAATCTTTTTTACATACACAAATGTATCTAAGGAAAAAAACGAGTAGGCCTACCGGTATTTCAGAATCCACATTGATTAACCGTATTTTTAATAAATTTCTCAATGGTTTAGTATCTTCAATTTTAGCACATTTTTAAACACACACGTTTGCAGTAATTAAGTACTGTGGTAGTGAAATTAAGAAATTTATAAAAAATGAAGTTAATCAGTTTGGTTTCTGAGAGATTCAAATAGCTTTTATGTTTGGTTGTAGTCAAACAGGAGAAATCATCATAAAAATATTGTATAGAAAAATTAGTTTAGCCATTATGATTAAAACAAACTTTTTTCTTTGTGTAAAAATTAGGTCAAATACAAAGTTATATTAAATGCAATGAGAAGGTTGCATTTTTCATTGCGATTTTCATTTTAATGCCTTTTCCATTATAGTAAATGAAAAAGGCAATTTTTTAATTTTTAAATAAGAAATGTTATATGAGTTTGCTTCAGATATAATTTTATTGAAACAATATTTTATACCAACATAATTGATATAGATTATTAAATTTATAAGATGAAAAAAACACATTTATGTTTTAACTATTTGAAAAATTCGTTCATTCCGTGAGCATTATACATTTTTCATAGTCGTAACAATTAAAATTATTATTATTTTAACTTTGTGAATCGCAGTATGTATTATGCATGAATGCATTATAAAATAATAAATAAATAAATATATATATATATAAGTTTTAATATGAAAAACCTTTAATATGTAAAAGAAATTTTTTGATATATTGAATATGCTAACTTACAAATTTTGATTTCAATGCACATAAATTTTGATTTTTTTTTTTCGTTTTTAATGTCAATTTTCGCATATCTACACTTAAAAATGCATACATGCATATATATACTTAAAATATTTCTTTCTTAATGTGTAAGCACTGTTTATAATACTCATTGAAAATTTTTAAAATAGCACAGACTTAAAAATTTATGAAAATAGTAAATTTTAATTAAAATGTTTATTATTAATGATTTAGCACATAAAATACTATATAAGCATGTAAAAAAATAAAGATGCGACATGCACAGTTATCAAAATTATTGATTAACATATAAAACTAATTTTTTGAAATTTAAATAAATCATCTAAGTATGCTTACGAATCTTATTAAGTATATCTACCAAACTTAACTAAATTTTTGTAAAAACTAACTCTCTCGTGCCAATCCGAATTTTAAACAATATATCAGCCTAAAGTTTTGCATGCCAAAAATTTTTCCTGCGTGCCATTCTGGATACACATGACATATATTCGCCATCTTTGATCTGCTATATAATATTTCAAGTTTGTTCTATAAAAAAGTCGATGATATTTGTATTATAATTGTTTAAGTAAACGGTAAAAAGAATAAGAATATCGTACTTGTTTTATAGTGTATAAAACTATCAGTAATACATAATCGATAATAATATGATTCATCTTGTTTTTAAGATGATTAATTATTTTATGGGCTGAAACATATATGATCTTTATTGCATATATAACTTTTAAAAATTAAATTTATAAAAGAAAGTGAAAAAGTAAGATATCAATAGTTGTAGAGTACTTTTAATAACAGTTATTGGAATTTAATAAAAGTGACACCTTATTTTTTAGAATTAATTTTGGTTACATATCTTATGAGAATATTAAAAGAAAAACATTATTCACATGATGAACAGATTAAAATTTTTATAAAAATAAATTTCAGAATAAATTTCTAATATTTTTTATGTCTTCGAAATGTAAATAATTGCTCGGCCAAAGTTTGAACTGATAACAGATAAATTGTAAAGGAAGAATCGGAATGAATGTTTTTATAAAAATATTTCAGCAATAAATTTTAGTATAATTTTGGATTTTTAAAATAATAAAGCTGTAATACGAAGTAATAAAATATCTACGTTTTAAGCATTTTATATCCAATGATGTAAAATTACTAAATGCGTTTATAATTTTGCAAAGTGTATTTTATACTAATTTTATCATCAATTTTGTTCACAAATAGGTCAATAAAATTTATTATCTAGCAATAAGCTATTATATTAAAATTAGAATAAAAATAAAATATTTTTTTAAACAGTTATTTATATAAAATTAATAAAATCCATTCTAAATTTACACTGACGGAAAAAAAATCCCAACACCAAGAAAGACTTGTGTTAGATAAACAAAATTTGGTAGGCGTGTTTATACATCTGAAAGATGACATCGATTCAAATTTCGCGCTTTTCGCATAAGTGTGGCGCTAGTAGCTCCACTCGGAATTTGCAAATCAGGTTTGCTTTAAATGCATGCTGTAAAGTTTGTGAGCGTTATTTATCCTTGAAATTTGACGTATTGAGCTGATGTTAGCCAAGAATGCCTTTAAGAAGACGAAGAAGTCACTATCAACAGCTCACCGAGTTTGAACGAGGTCGTGTAATAGGGCTACGAGAAGGTGGATTTTCTTTCCGCAATATTGCAGAAAGACTTGGCCGGAATGTATCCACTGTGCATGATTGTTGGGAGCAGTGGTCAAATGAAGGTACTGCTTCAAGAAGACCGGGTTCCGGGCGGCCACGTGGAACTACTGAGAGGGAAGACCGCCGTATTCGGCGTATGGCTGTGGCACATCGTACTGCATCTGCGACAGAAATTCGAGCTGCAGTTGGTACCACAGTGACACAACGAACTGTTAGAAATCGGTTACTTGAAGGACAGCTCCGAGCTAGGCGCCCTGTAGCGTGCATTCCACTGACTCCAAGCCATTGCCGTTTGCGACTCCAGTGGTGTCAAACCAGAGCTCATTGGAGGACGGAGTGGAGATCTGTTGTGTTTTCTGATGAAAGCAGGTTCTGCCTTTGTGCCAGTGATAGCCGTGTGTTGGTCAGAAGGAGGCCAGGGGAACGCCTGCAACCAAACTGTCTACGGCCTAGACACACTGGACCTACACCTGGAGTCATGGTCTGGGGAGCAATTTCCTATGACAGCAGGAGCACTCTTGTGGTTATCCCAAACACACTGACTGCAAATTTGTACGTCAGTCTGGTAATTCAACCTGTAGTTCTGCCATTCATGAACAGCATTCAAGGGGGAATTTTCCAACAGGATAACGCTCGCCCTCATACCGCTGTTGTAACGCAACGTGCTCTACAGAGTGTCGACATGTTACCTTGGCCTGCGAGATCACCAGATCTGTCTCCAATTGAGCACGTATGGGATATCATTGGACGACAACTCCAGCATCATCCACAGCCAGCACAGACCGTCCCAGTATTGACAGAACAAGTACAACAAGCATGGAACTCCATACCACAAAGTGACATTCGGCACCTGTATGACACAATGCATGCACGTTTGCAGGCTTGCATTCAAAATTCTGGAGGTTACACCGGCTATTAATGCAACAGCATTTCACATTTGAAATGCATTTTCTTGAGCTTAAATTAACCTGTGATCTTGAAAATTTAATCAATTAAACATGTTAACTACACAAATGCATTGTCCAAATTTCATTACTCTACAATAATTTTTTCTTGGTGTTGGGATTTTTTTTTCCGTCAGTGTAGATATTAAATTATTATTAATTATTCCAATAATTATTTTCCTATAGGTATTCGCTTATAGCAGCACATTCCACAATTTGTAGTACTCTTTTTATTATAGAAAAATTCGTGGTGTTTCCTCTTTTTATAAAATAACTTATACAAATATTTTGTAAAATACAGAACTTAAGATTGCCATCTTAGATTTCAGAGCATGAAAGATAGCATTCATTTATTTTCGCCTTCCTTAACAAGATTCTGCGAATCTGTTTTTTACAGTTTTACGCTGCTTTCCTACTATTAGACACTGGATAATGTGGCATTCCAGTGGGCTTGTGGTAGGTAATGAAATAGCCCAGCTACTCGAGTTGGACAGGGGAGTTGGGGTTATTTACTATCAATCACCGCATTTGTATTGGGATCATCTGTCAAGTGATGGATGGAGTTTAACAAGTCGTGTCCAAACTCCTTTCTGAAAAAAAAAAAAAACTGAAGACGTGAGAACCGGAAATTGAACTCAGATGTCTAGGTCAGTGGTGCCAAACTGTGGTTGCGATTTCCAGAGGGGTCGTGAGAAAATTTTTATGGGTCGCCAAATTCAAATAAATTTATTTGACAATAAAAAAATATAAGGCTTTTCTTCAATAAGTATCAGATATCAGTAAAATAGTGAAATTATATTACATTATTTATGAAAATAGAACTATATTTTTTTATGAAAACATTTGTCTCTATTAGTACCTAATACAGACAATTATGATTGTATTAGTACCTAATACCTATACTTCATACCTCACATTGAATTCTTATGATGTAAAGTTTTTTTAAAAGTATTTTTCATAAAAAATATTTATATCTATATGCATAAATTATGTGTTTTATTCAGACCTCTAATAAGGCAGAAACATAAGCGCAAATCCCAGAAAGAATTTCACTTTATCTACGTTGACGATTAAAAAACGTCTACTGTCTATCCAGGGATCGCGACAAAATTTTATATAAAATAGGGGGTTGGAAATGAAAATAGTTTGTGTACCACTGGTCTAGATAGTAACTGCTTTCCACAAGGAACTGTTAAGGGCGTATCCTATATATTGGTAAATACTAACTTATAGGAAAGCACATTAAATGTGAATAATTTAGAAACTACTATAATAGTTGTTTTTCGGTTATTTTAAAATGAATTGACTAAATGCAGTAATTCTTTTGAGAAAATCTCATGCGTATTTAAAAATTAATGTCATCATTTGACATTGTAGTTGTCTTTAGTTTAATTAACGCAGCTTTCCAACTCGAGTAGCTGAGTTTATTTCATTACTCATCATGAGTTACCCATCTCTATGATAAATTGCTGTCAAATGCAGAATGAGGTTCGGAATCTTCTTGAAAAATCATGGTGATGTAAGATCCTGAATTGAACCGATTTCAACAAACTGCAAGTAATTGTCTTACTATATAGCCTTCTAATAACATTAATATTGTGTTCAAGCTACTTTTGTAAATGATTTTTTCAGAAGCCAAACCGGATAATTACTGTACTTCATTTTTTTGTAAATTTCTCAATTTTGATACCCAAGAAATTATTATTATACAGTATACATGTGCTTGGGTACTAAAATTTAGAAATTTAGAAAAGTACGTTTCATAAAATTATGTGTTTTATTCAGACCTCTAATAAGGCAGAAACATAAGCGCAAATCTCAGAAAGAATTTCACTTTATCTACGTTGACGATTAAAAAAACGTCTACTGTCTATCCAGGGTCGCGACAAAATTTTACACAAAATAGGAGGTTGGAAATGAAAATAGTTTGTGAACCACTGGTCTAGATAGTAACTGCTTTCCACAAGGAACTGTTAAGGGCGTATCCTATATACTGGTAAATACTAACTTATAGGAAAGCATATTAAATGTGAATAATTTAGAAACTACTATAATAGTTGTTTTTCAGTTATTTTAAAATGAATTGACTAAATGCAGTAATTTTTTTGAGAAAATCTCATGCGTATGTAAAAATTAATGTCATCATTTGACATTGTAGTTGTCTTTAGTTTAATTAACGCAGCTTTCCAACTCGAGTAGCTGAGTTTATTTCATTACTCATCATGAGTTACCCATCTCTATGATAAATTACTGTCAAATGCAGAATGAGGTTCGGAATCTTCTTGAAAAATCATGGTGATATACGATCCTGAATTGAACCGATTTCAACAAACTGTCTTACTATATAGCCTACTAATAACATTAATATTGTGTTCAAGCTACTTTTGTAAATGATTTTTTCAGAAGCCAAACAGGATAATTACTGCACTTCATTTTTTTGTAAATTTCTCAATTTTGATACCCAAGAAGTTATTATTATTATTATAGAGTATACATGTGTTTGGGTACTAAAATTTAGAAATTTAGAAAAGTATTGCTTTATTTATAAACTATTATGTCAATTTAACAAATTTGATATATTGTGCTTTGATATGTGCCATGATTAATTAATCAAATTATTGTCATCCAAAATGTATATCGAAAGCAAAATTATGCGTATTAATTTAATGCAATCTAGCTTTTTTATTTTTAAGATGCATTATTGAATATTAGTACAGTTTCAGATTCAAATAAAATAAATAAATAACGGAACAAATGAATTTGTTTATAAAAGTTCATTTATTTGAAAATTTTGATTTTACATATTTAACATCGATGTTTCTGCATTATAATTAGTGATACGAAATGCTAATTAATACCATTAGAAGTGTTTTATGTTCAAATAAAATAAATAAATAACGGAACAAATGAATTTGTTTATAAAAGTTCATTTATTTGGAAATTTTGATTTTACATATTTAACATCGATGTTTCTGTATTATAATTAGTGATACGAAATGCTAATTAATACCATTAGAAGCGTTTTACATTCTCTATAAATGATTCTTAAATTTTATCATAAAATATAGGGTAAAACCGGGAGAGATGGTAGTAGTGGAAGAGACGGCTCAGCTAAATATTTATATATTCTAGAGCCTAGATGTCAGTGTGGTAGTGATTATAGCATTCAGTATCTATCATTCATTTATGCGAGCAATGTGGACGCTGATCTGCTTTATCTAAGTCAATTAAAAAAAATCCATATTTTCAATATATTCCAACATGCTTACAAAATATACAACTGTTTTTCTATAATAAGAATATAAGATCAGAAGGAGGGATTCTTTTAAAGCAGCTGTTATGTATGAATAATGTAGTGTCTACAGCAGTGTTCTAACCATAAATTAAGATCATGCGTTTAATCAGTAAAAAACACATGGTTGCTCAATCCCACCAAAAGTAATTGGATGAGATGGCGCAGGCACTATTTTAGATTGATGTCCATTATTTTTCTTTCATTTTCATGGCCAATATAGATGACAGTCCTAAGCTTTTCTTCTCAGTATTTCCAGTTTTAAGCCTCCTCCTTAGTGTGGAACAAGGCACCCAAAATTGCCTGGCCACTTTATTTAAGCCTATATTGTCATCTCTTACTGAATTCAAAACTGAAGTCCAGCTGCTCAGCAGTCCTTATTCCTTTGGAGCAGCTCTGCGTTGTAATCGATGGGCATCTGTAAAGAAATATTATTTTACAGTCGAGATAGATAGCCTACGTCAAATCAACAACATAGTTAAGTGAGATGGTTTTTTCCAACTCTTTAAAAATTGTTTATTTTGTTATTTTTTCACTTTGATTAACTAATTTTAGGCATTACTTTGTGCATATGGTTCCATGTAAAATATTTTTACTTTGTGCTATTTTGAATAATAAAAGGTTTTCGGTTATGAATATTAATTATTTTATCAGTAAACCATCCTTGCAGTAAACAAAACCATCCTTGCAGTAAATGCGCCATCTCTCCCGGTTTTACCCTACGTTAAAATTTCGAATAAATTGAGAAAAAACTTATCTTAAAATCAATTGTAAGGATTATTTTTAAATTTTAATATAACGAAGAGAAAACATTTCCAAATAAACTCGAAAAATTGCATCGCTGATTTATTACTTGGGATTGATTTTTTAACTTTCTGGAAAACTTGAATCGTATTATGAAAATTTATTCTTCTATTTTTAAGAATGAATTGCTATTATGCCATTATAATCTTCATTTATAATCATATCCATCATTCCGATAATAGAATTTGGATAGTAAAGGTTACTAGCCTGTCAAATAAACTTAATTCCATCAGTTGTAATATAAAAAAAACTAATTAAATGGATATTTATCAAAATATGAATTAATAAAATCTAATTTTCATTACGCGCTTGACTTTTTCATTTTATGCTTTCATAGAAATTTTTCCTTTTGCAACAATTCGTTTCGATCCATTTGTATGAAATACACAATTCTTATTCTTGTTGCCCAAATTCTCATTTTTGTTGAAACGAATTATAAAAAATTATATCCTTTGTGAGTCTTCGAAATAAAATGCACTTATGATTTAATTTTTAATTAAAATTCTATTTAATTAATATTTATAAAATAATAT